>JAKOOJ010000025.1:7987554-8150054 GCA_022577455.1 Arizona elegans | reverse complement strand
TGCGGGACCCAGAAGAGACTTGTCTTGGTGTATTCGGGTCTTTTCCCGTGTAAGATTGAGAGTATCTTGGCGATGTTTCGACGAGGTCCCACTAGTCATCTTCAGGCTGATGTCTTCGGCTTCGTGCATGTGCGAGTAAAGCGTGATCGGAGAAGCCGTCTCTCTATAAATACTGGTGGGGAGGTGGGGAGTCCTGGCTTTGTTGTTGTAAGCGGGTTGGTTGGCTGTGTTGTTATACCTCGATTAGTTGATGGAGTTGATGTTTGCAGATTACTCGGCTGTTTCGTAACATCCTGTGTGGGCGAGGTCCTAGCTGTGTGCCCATTAGGCTTTTGTGTTGTAACGACCTGGGTAATGGGCCGTGTGGCAGCATCCTGAGCTCCAGTGTTGTGACATTCTGAGTCCTGAGCTGCAACATCCTGGGTAGTTGGCTGTGTTGTAATATCCTGAGTTTTAGTGTTGTAATATCCTGAGTTCTGTGATGTATTGTCTTGAGCAGATGGCTGTGATGCAACATCCTGGGCTTTGGTTTGACTTCGAGTCTGAGGTCTTGTCATGTGCTCATGGCATGTGTTAGTTTGCTTTGTGTGGGGATCGGAGGGGGGGCGCAGCAGCTGGCGATGCTGCTGCGGTCCGGCTCCTGAACGGTGGCTGCACCGTTCTGCATCATTTCGTCTATGGGATGGGATTGAGTTTGAATCTGGTGAGGATGATTGGTGGTGGCGTCATGTGTTATCCTGGGTCTGGTGTCAATGTTTGTGGCTGGGGCTCATTTGTTGACTAGGGCTGGTTTCCAGATGTCTGATAGGCAGGAGGTATCGTCACATTTATTCATGTTATGGGGGTGTTTCTCTATTTCGATGGCTTCCATGCAAAATCTGCCCAGCCACATACATTGGACAAAGCAATAGGAGAATAAATGCACGCATCGCAGAACACAAGAACACAGTCAGAAAAAGAAGAAAAAACTTCCTCCCTTTTCCAGCACCATAAAACAACAGGACATGAAATTGATTTTGAAGGAACCAAATTAATCTCCAAAACTGAACACTTCAACAAGAGAATAATTATGGAAGCCATTGAAATAGAGAAACATCCCTGCTTCCAACTGTATTATTCTATGAACATCTATGAACTTCTAGGTGTGGCTTTCAGAGAAAAATTAAATGAATTCACGGAACAAACAATTATCAAGTTTCTTAACAGTCAGATAACGAAAGCTAGCTTTGATATTTGTTCAGTCTTGATATGAACTTTTTCCCTCATTCTCAATGTTCTTGCAGACAGAGTCCCCTTAATTCTTGTCATTAATCAGCAGGAACCTTGGCACATTTGGAGGACTGCTATAATATATGCCTGGCAGTTGGGTTATTTTTTTATTTTTTTTTTGTTCAAGAGGTGGATTCTTGCATTTTTCAGCAGCCTAGCAGAATTCAAAGATAGCCCTAAGGGAGCCATTTAGGGGGGGAAGTTATTAAGACATAAATTATGACTGCTGAGTAGGCACTCTTTAAATATAAGCAATTCCAATTTTTCGCAGAGTGCACCGCAAGCCATTTGAGAAGAAGTCTACCCAATCTTCTTAGATGCCGGTTAGGGGTGAAATGTTCCCAGTTCGGACCGGATTGCCCGATCCGGTAGCAATGGAGGCGGGTGGTTCGGAGAACCGGTAGCAAAAATCCCTGCCCCAGCTGAGCTGCGCAATCATCAGAGACCTTTTTTTAATATTTTTAAAAGCATTTTTTTTCTACAACCTCTTTACCCAAAAAAATGCTTTTAAAAGTTAAAAAAAAAAGCCTCTGATGATCGTGCGGCTCAGCTGGGATCATCAGAGGCTTTTAAAAGCATTTTTTCTACAACCTCTTCAGCTGAAAAGGTTATAGAAAAAATGGTTTTAAAAGTAAAAAAAAAAAAGCTGACCACGCCCAGTCATATTACCCCCACCACCAAGCCACGCCCACCCGATAGTAACAAATTTTACATTTCACCACTGATGCCACTGGTTTAGGAACTGCTTCTACGTCTCCCTAGTGTCTCCCTAGTTGTAGGAAAAGGGATGGAGTGAAAAGGGGAATCAGCCTAGACTCCCTACATAGCCACAAGAGAACTAAGTCCAACCTTCCTTGAGTGCTGTTGACCTTTATTTAACTCTAACTAGGTGACTGTTGAACATCTTCCTCTGCATTGCCTTGAATAGCAATAAGCAAGTTTAATTGAACCTTCACATGTAGACCTGGTCAATCAAACTATCAGACTACAGCTGGAAGGGACCTTGGAAGTCTTCTAGTCCAACCCCCTGCTCGAGCATTTCAGACAAGTGGCTGTCCAGTCTTTTCTTAAAAACCTGCAATGATGAAGCACCCACGACTTCTGGTGGCAAGCTGTTCCACTGGTTAATTGTCCTCACTGTTAGGAAGTTTCTCCTTGGTTCCAAGTTGTTTCTCTCCTTGATTAGTTTCCATCCGTTGTTTCTTGTCCTGAGCTACAGGTAAGAAGAAGAAGAAGAATGGGAGGGGAGGGGAGGAAGAGGAAGAAGAAGAGGAAAAAGGAGGAGGAGGAGGAGAGGGGGAGGAAGAGGAAGAAGAAGAGGAAAAAGGAGGAGGAGGAGGAGAAGAAGAAGAAGAGGGGGAGGGGGAGGAAGAAGAAGGAGGAGGAGGAGAAGAAGAAGAGGAGGAGGAAGACGAGGGGGAGGGGGAGGAGGAGGAGAGGGGGAGGAGGAGGAAGAGGAAGAAGGATGAGGAGGAGGAAAGAAAAGAAAGAAAGAAAGAAAGAAAGAAAGAAAGAAAGGATTGTTTGTATAAATGAATTTAAGTTTGGAAAAGTTTCTTAGCTAAAACTAAATAAACTAAATAAAACCAGAAAGAGTACTACATTCTTTGCGTTTAGCAGCAATAACTTCTCAGTTGTTGACCTTCTATCGAGGTGACTATTCTTTCATTAAAGGTCTCCTTTCACTTTCACTTTCAACCTCTCCTTTCATCAGGTGAGGCTCCGGAGTGCCATATTTTGAGTGGGAAACGTTCCTGCCCTTTTATTCAGGGAAAAAAAATGAGGTGAAATGAAACGGGGTTTGTTACAGCCAGTCTCTGCTACGGAGCTGCAAATAGCAGGCCTGGCTAAGCTTGTATTACCACCCAGATAATCTCTTTATTTGCCGCTATCGCTTCAGCCACACATTTAAGGAGAATTTTTTTGGTCACCCGTCGGTTTCAAGGGACATTTAGGCCGCAGAGTTAGACTGAATTAGCAGCAATGCCTCAGAAACCTGCCTGAATAAATTTTTCTCCTTAAAACAAAGGATAAAAAGGTGTCCTTCACTCCATTTTCCATCTAAAAATGAAATAGCTGTACAGTAACTTTTGTTCGGTTACTTAGAGAGGAACGTGTGGGAAGCACCCCCCCCCCCCGAAGAATGAAATATTTTGGGAAATATTTAAAAGGCCGAATATTATATGTCCCCAAAGGGAGAAATGGAGAAACACGCTCTTAAAGAAAAGGAAGCAGCCCCCAGTCTTTCTTAATAGCCCACAGCAGATGCCAGCACTTAAAGAGATAAAGAACTTATTGACACTATCTAGATGGCTCTATTCATAAGCAAAGCAAATACTGCAGGCAGAAATCCATTCAAGGCAGGATATTTCGAAACTCCTTGCAGCAAAGTTTGACAGCTAACAAAGGCAGAATGGTGGGATTAGAACAAGCAGCCTCTCACCCAAGATCCAGCACAGGCCGAAAGCTGATCGTCAGAAATACCGGTTCTACCAGTTCGCCTGAACCGATAGCATTTTTTATGCTACTGGTCCAAACCGGTAGCATTTCACCTCTCTCTCTCCCCCTCCCTCTCTCTCTCTCTCTCACACACACACACACACCCCAGCATTTCAGGACCTGTATAAAACCCTGGCACTCATCTAGCTAGTTGTTCAGCTGACCCAGAACTGCATGCTGTCTTTGTGGTTCTCTTCATCAATAAACCTTCTTTCCAATCAGCCTCCCTGTTGTTTCCAGTGTCTTTCAGTCCCAGCTTGGAATTGAACCGGATGGATTTTCCTTCCAACGTGCGCTTAGAGAGGGCTGGGAGACAAGTTTTTAATTTATTGCTTTTACCGCCTTTTTTTCTTTGTTGTGTGGACTGAGTCTGGGTACCTTTTTTGGGGGGGAAGTTTAAGGAAGTTTGAGTAAAAGATTCCACCCCACCCCGCCGTTTGCTATTTTTACTCGATGAACTTAGTTTCAGCTTGACTGTCACTTATCTACCAGAGAACCTGATTTTCAGTCCGTGGTGGATTCTGTTAAAAGTTTAAGAGAAGATGGAGATATTTTTATAAGGAATAAAATATGGTTTGATAGAAAACTTCCCACAACGGGGACTTGGGTTGTCAGCTCTTCTTTCCAAAGCTTGTTGATGCTTAACTGCATCTGAGAGTCCCACGTATTGGCTGCCTTCCCTTTCCAAAACAGATGTGTTGTTGTTCAAGTGTCCTCACCACTCTCAATGACCCCTCAACAGTGCCGACCAGAATTCTTCCAGAGGATCTCTTGGGAAAAGAGGCTAAAATTAGTAGTCCTCGGTTGATCCTCCTCCTCGCCTCTTGCTTTTGCAGTTTCTTTCTGTATTTGTGTCAGAAGCACCTTCAAATTGTAGACATGCAACGTTCAACACTGAGCAAGTAAAGTAGGTATGAAGTAGATCATAGAAATATAGCAGATGTAAAAGTATGCAAAATAATTAGGATTAAAACTACATGACATTTGCCATCTATCCATCTATCTCTATAATTATCTATCTATCTATCTATCTATCTATCTATCTATCTATCTATCTATCTATCATCTATATCTATCTATCTTTATTTGTCTCTATCTATCTTTCTATCTCTATCTATCTATCTCTATTATCTATCTATCTATCTATCTATCATCTCTTTCTCTCTGTGTATATATTCTCTCTCTCTCTCTAATTATCTATCACCTATCTATCTATCTATCTATCTATCTATCTATCTATCTATCTATTTATCTATCTATCTATCTATCTATCATCTATATCTATCTATCTCTATCTGTCTCTATCTATCTATCTTTCTATCTCTATCCATCTATCTATATTATCTATCTATCATCTCTCTCTATATATATATTCTCTCTCTCTCTATTTATCTATCTATCACCTATCTATCTATTTATCTATCTATCTATCTATCTATCTATCTATCTATCTATCTATCTATCTATCTATCACCTATATCTATCACCTATATCTATCATCTATCTATCTATCTATCTATCTATCTATCTATCTATCATCTATCTATCATCTCTATTTATCTCTATCTATCTATCTATCTATCATCTATATCTATCTATCTATTTATATATACTGTATATATAGATTTTTATGTTCTGCCATTGTTGCTGTATTTTTCTTTATGAGGATAACTGAGACATAAACATCAGTTGCTGTAAATGTGTTTCCCTGCAGATTTCCTATAGGTAGGTAGCGCGTCCATGGAGGGGAGAGAAAGCTGTGGCTTATTTATTGCTCCTAATAACGTCAATAATTTAACTGCTTAGAAAAGTAATCAGGGTGACTCTGTGTTAAAAATGACTTTTTTTTTAGCGGCTATTATTTTAAAGGCAATGCATAATCTCAGTAGGATCAGGGTGCTTAACTGGTTCTTCTCTAAGAATCTTAGAGTCATTTGTCTTACTTACACACCCATCACCCCTGATCATTTTCCAAATCTAAGCTATTACGTACGAAATTTCCATTCGACGACAGAGTTTTCCATTGTGGTTACCTAGCTAAGAGCATGCTGAGATTCAGCCTGTCACATTTTTTTGCTAAAACAACTTTAAAGAGTTTTGTTCAGGGGTGAAAACCAGCAGGTTCTGACAGGTTCTGGAGAACCAGTAGCAGAAATTTTGAGCAGTTCGAAGAACTGGTAGCGGAAATTTTGAGTAGTTTGGAGAACCGGCAAATACCACCTCTGGCTGGCCCCAGAGTGGGATGAGAATGGAGATTTTGCAATATCATTCCCCTAGGAGTGGGGAGGGAATGGGGATTTTGCAGTATCCTTCCCCTGGATGGGGTGGTAGTGGAGATTTTGCAGTATCCTTCCCCTGCCATGCCCACCAAGCCAAGCCCACCAAGCCACACCCACAGAACCGGTCGTAAAAAAATTTGAATTTCACCATTGCTTTAATTACTTTGATCTGCTACCTCTTTTCCCTTTCCTGTGGTCTCCCTAATGTTGTTTACCCTGAATGAAAATATGTGTTGGCTTATTCATTACGTTTATTTGATCAACTGATAATGTGCCATCAATATGATATCAACTCTTAGTGTCCTCATAGATAGATTTTTTTTCCAGGATCCTCCATCTCCAACTTGGTCGTTCAGGTCTTCTAAGTATACCCAATGTGGCCATAAGTGAGGACTGCTGGTTTTTCCTTTCCTTTCCTTTCCTTTCCTTTCCTTTCCTTTCCTTTCCTTTCCTTTCCTTTCCTTTCCTTTCCTTTCCTTTCCTTACCTTACCTTACCTTACCTTACCTTACCTTACCTTACCTTACCTTTCCCTTTCCCTTTCCCTTTCCCTTTCCTTTCCTTTCCTTTCCTTTCCTTTCCTTTCCTTTCCTTTCCTTTCCTTTCCTTTCCTTTCCATCCTTTCCTTTCCTTTCCTTTCCTTTCCTTTCCTTTCCTTTCCTTTCCTTTCCTTTCCTTTCCTTTCCTTTCCTTTCCTTTCCTCTCCTCTCCTCTCCTCTCCTCTCCTCTCCTCTCCTCTCCTCTCCTCTCCTCTTCGTGTTTTCCTCCTGTCTTCTTCCTCTCTTCCCTCTGCATTCTGGACCGATTCAATCTTCTTTAAAGGCAATTTCATGTAGACATACACATATCCTTACACACCTCTGTAGATACTACTGAAAGAAACCTGAAGAAACCTGTTATGAGATTCATAACATTGAACTAGATGGCTGTGGGAGACCTGATCCATTCCAGGTTGCTTCCCACATTGACCAAAAACAATTATTCCTTCCTTTAATTTCTGTTAAAAGATGGTACAAAATAAGTAGGAATATATCTTTACTGCATCAGATAGGATAGCCCACCTGTGTCTCTTTGCTCATGGCATTTTTCGAAAAGCTATGCCATTCCAACTTCTGATATTCCATGAAGATATTCCATTTCTTTCGGTTCCTCAGTTAATTTAGGGAGATGAATATTTAAATATCATTAGGCTTTTTTTCTTCTGGCTCATTTTCTCTCTTTCAGCCTAAGCGTGTCGAGGTGAGTTCGCTTTAAATCAAATGGATTTAAAATCATTCCGTTGAATGATTTAAATCATGATTTATTCACCGAATGGAAATCAGAGGCTCAAAGCGGCAAGTCAGGACATGAGTTTGGTTGAAACCAGAAATGTTCTTTGGTTATAATTTCTAGTAAAAAGTTCATTCTTGTTGTTTGATCTAACTTGATTACATATTATTTAGCAGGGAAAAGAGAGGTAGGTTTTATTTTTAGAAGATCCATGCCATAAAAATAATCATTCCATCTTTTTTTCCCCGTTTCGTTTTCATCAAGAAAATGATTGATTATCTCTTTTAGAAACAGATTTGCGGGGTCATAGGAGCCAAAACAGCCCTAGTTCAATTAATTGTGGTGAATGTTATTCATGCTGTACTAGAAAATGCCATCCCCAGCTTTAAAACAGTACTAACAGTAAAAAAAATAGATTATTATATTACAAAAGAAAAAAAGAAAGAAAGAAAATCAAGCATGCACTTGTTTTGAATTAACTATTATATTTATATAGCTTTTTAAAAAAATGAATTTAATAAAAGTTGAGTAAACAAACCCAAGAGGTTGGACAGGTATTTAATTCAGTCTTTATCTCCTTTATTCAGACTAGAAAAGAAAAAACTAACTTTCCAGCTTTTTCAGGTTCCAAATAGTTTTTCATTTTTGAATGAACTCATTTAAAAAAAACAACATCAACAACAACCAATTTTCTCTGTACCAGTATAAGTTGCTGCTTTCAAAATTTAGACTTCAGTGATCTCTGACTTCAGCAAACCAACTGAGCCTGAGAAAGTTCCCACACTTCAAGGTCATATTATGAGAACTTTTCGAACGGCGCAGACTGTTTCCCAAAGCACAAAGAATGCGTTGGATTGGTGGACGATGGACAAAATTATCACCAGCACTGCTATCTGTGATGGCAATTTGGACATTAGATAACCAGCTTTTTTTTTTTTTTATTTGATTTATATGCCGCCCTTCTCCGGAGACTCAGGGCGGCTTACAATGCGTTAAGCAATAGCCTTCATACTTTTGTATATTTATACAAAGTCAGCTTATTGCCCCCACAATCTGGGTCCTCAATTTACCTACCTTAGAAAGGATGGAAGGCTGAGTCAACCTTGAGCCTGGTGAGATTCGAACTTACAGTAATTGCAGACAGCTGGTGTTAATCACAATGCTATCAGTCTGCTGCGCCACCAGGCCCAGTATTTACAATGATTCTTGTGGTCACATGATCGTCATTTGTGACCTTCCCAGCCAACTTCTGACAAGCAAAGTTAAGTGGGAAAGCCAAATTTGCTTAACAAACATGGTTAAAATGGTTGTGCAATTGGGTTTGGTCATGTGACGAATGTAGAGGAAGGAATGGTGAACCTGGGGGTGGAATTAAAAGAGGGACCAGCCAAGAATCTCTACATAGCCACAAGCAGACGAGGTCCATTCGCCCTCGAATTCCATTGACACTTATCTAATTCCTTATCTAACCAGCAAAATTTGGGGAGTGAGGGGTGGGAACGAAAATACGTCAAGGAAGCCCTCAGAACGTGTGGCTATCCCAAGTGGGCCCTCATCAAATCTCAAAAAAGACCCTACAGGAGCTCCTCCATAACAGATAACAAAGAGAACAATAAACGAAGCAACACTGTCATTCCGTACGTTGCAGGCATATCGGAAAAGCTCAGGAGGATCTTCAATCAACATAACATACCTGCACACTTCAAACCCAAGAATACACTAAGGCAGAAGCTTGTCCGCCCCAAGGATAAAACACCCAGATACAAAGTGTTGTGGCCCGCCAGCGGCCTGCGCGGATTGTTGCTGATCCTGACGAGGAGGCTGGTGTGGTGTCGCGCCAGCAGCCTGTGCAGCCAGCGCTCGAGTCGGACAGCGAGGAGGCTGAAGAAGATGTGGTGCCAGAGGCAGGGATTCAGACAGGGCCTTCAGAACCTCCAGAGGTTCCTTTAAGTGCAGAGGATGAAGTGGAGGAGCCTCCTTGAGAGTAAGGCTTGGGGCTAATTGGCCACTCCCTTAGCCTATTTAAGTTTGCACGCAGCTTGTAAGAAGCTGCAGGAAACAACGTTCGATCGTTCGCTGATCATTGAGTTTGGATTTTCTTTGCAAACCTTGCTTCTGGGCTTTCTGCCAACTCTAGTAAGACTCTATCTCCGTGATGGCGAACCTATGGCACGCATGCCACAGGTGGCACGCAGAGCCATATTAGTGGACACGCCAGCTCAGCTCTGGGGTGCATGCGCGTGCCGGCCAGCTGATTTTCGGGCCTTCTGGGCCCATCAGAAGTAGGGAAACAGGCTGTTTCCTGCCTCTGGAGTGCCTGGGGGGGGGCGAAGGCCCGTTTTTCTTTCTTACCTGGCTCCAGATCCTCTCTGTGTATCTGGGAATGGCGAAAACAGCCTTTCCCACTCCCGGTGGGACAGGAAGTGATGTTTTTTCCTGTCCCCAGCCTCCAGAGACTCCTAGAGAGGCTCCTACAGACTCCTAGAGAGACTCCTAGAGACTCCTAGAGAGGTTCTGGAGGCTGGGGACAGCGAAAAATGTCACTTCCTGTCCCACCGGGAGTTGGGAAATGGGCCTTTTCAGCCTCCGTAGGGCCTCCAAGGGAGTGGGAAAGGCTGTTTTCGCCGTTCCCAGATACACAGAGAGGATCTGGAACCAGGTAAGAAAGAAAAACGGGCCTACCAGGCCATCATGTGCCAGGAGCGTGGGGGAGAGGGGGGAGAGGGTTGCGCACACATGCGCATGGGCACGTGTGCGCGCGACCCTCCCCTGCTCCTGGCACGCGATGGCAAAAAGGTTAGCCATCACTGCTCTATCTTATCTGTGGAATTTCTGGCAGGTTGTTAAAAGCGTTTTATTAACAGCCTGCATTTGCAAAAGACTGTGTTTTGAAGTAAATGGAGTTTGTTCGAAGTTTGTGTGTGCGGCATTCTTTGGGATCCGTAGCTGGGCAGAACACAAACTGAGCAATGTGGTATATGCAGTACAATGCAGTGAGCCATGTGCAGATCTGTATATTGGGGAAACAAAACAACCACTTCATATACACATGGCGCAACATAGCTGAAGAAGCTTCTTGGATGAGAAGTGAAACGTCTTCAAAGAAAAACCAGGAAGTCCAGTTGCCTTTTGAAAAAGCACCTTTGGGATCTGTATGTCTGAGAAGATATCTCCATAGATATCTAACTCCTAGCAAGTTCTAGTTGAGAATATCCCTGTGCATAGAATGAGTAGCAATAAATCAGTATAATAATAATAATAATAATAATAATAATAATAATAATAATAATAATAATAATAATAATAATAATAATAATTTTATTTCTATACCGCCCTTCTCCCGAAGGACTAATTGGACCTTCGGATTTATTTTATTTTATTTTATTTATTTGTTTGTTTATTTTCATCAAGCATGTATTTTATGACAGATACAAGTGTAAACATAATTATAAATACATGAAAAGGATACGAATAAAAGAAAACATTAGGACAGGGATGGTAGGCACGCTGGTGTGCTTATGCACGCCCCTTACAGACCTCTTAGGAATGGGGTGAGGTCTATAGTAGACAGTCTAAGGTTAAAGTTTTGGGGATTTGGGGAAGAAACCACCTGACAGTGACCTGTTTAACAACTGCATTGCTTAGCAACGGAAATTCTGGTCCCAAGTTCAGTTGTAAGACGAGGGCTACCTTTAGTACATGCATTTCTTGAATGAATTATCCATTGTCCATTTATTACAGCTGATATTATGATGCTTGGATGACCATGACATGGCCAGGTTCTCTCCTCCGTGGTTAAGGATCGACCGTCTCTTAATAGCATTGGCAAGAAAATGGAGCTAGTACTTGTTCAATTAATTTTCTTAAGGCTTAGAGTGAAATTGTCAATCCCTGCATTCAAAGCTGCACTTAGTTCTATCTACAGCTGAGCAACATCCAAAAGATAGTATTTATTTTTCTCTGCATGCTGTTCGAGTTCACGCAAATAGACTTCAGAATATTTATCAAAAGTTCAATATTTCTCTTTAGCTCCATCTTGGCTCTGACAGTTCCATTTATTTCTTCGTCGCTTGATTCATCCATTGCAATCAGAAGAGGCTGGTTCATTATAGAGCACTTCAAATAGTCCTCGGGAAGATTGTTGCTTCTTATGCAATAATGCGAACATTTCTTGATACATCAATTGCTTCGATAAGGAAAATTCTCCCTTCCTGCTAACTCAAAGCGCATATTACATATAACTACTGTAACGCTCTCTACATGGGGCTCCCCCTGAGGAGCACCCGGAGGCTCCAGCTGGTGCAGAATGCGGCCGCGCGGGTGATTATGGGAGCGACGTGGTGCTCCCACGTAACACCTCTCCTGCGCGAGCTGCATTGGCTCCCGGTGGTCTTTCGGGTGCGCTTTAAGGTGTTGGTTCTCATCTTTAAAGCGCTCCATGGCTTAGGGCCAGGGTATTTGCGAGACCGCCTGCTGCTACCGATAACCTCCCACCAGCCAATACGCTCTCACAGAGAGGGCCTCCTCAGGGTGCCGTCGGTCAGGCAATGTCGGCTGGCGGCCCCCAGGGGGCGAGCCTTCTCTGTGGGAGACACCCGCCCTGTGGAATGAGCTGCCTCCTGGAATACGATTGATCCCGGACCTCCGGACCTTCCGTAAAGCCCTGAAGACGTTTTTATTTCATCAAGCCGGCCTAGCCTAAATGGTTTTTAGTTGGGATTTTAAATTTTATGGATTTGGGGTTTTAAATTGGGTAGCCAATGATTTAATTCTTTTAATTATCTTAACTTTTGTATTTGTATGTTTTTTAATTTTGGCTGTTCACCGCCCTGAGTCCCTCTGGGAGAAGGGCGGTATACAAATTAAATTAAATTAATAATATAATGAAATCAGTGTGAATATTGCTCTGCCATCATTGCTTTATAATAACTTCTGAGTTATTTGCACTTTTCTCATTCATTTTTGGGTACCTTTTGTGGGAAGTCCCCCTATAGAAGAATGAAATGTTTTGAGGAATATTTAAAAAAGGCAGAATAGTATATTTCCCTAAATGAGAAATGGAGAAACATGTTTTTTTTAGAGGCAGGAAGCAGACTCACTGTTACTTAATAGTACCCCCCTCCTCCCCGCAGATATTTTGTGCCCATTAAGAAAGACTGGGCCAGCCTAGCTACAAGACAAAAGACCTTCAGCTTCAGGGTGATGGGATTATAAAAAGAACAGGACATGATCCTTCAGGACATAACAGGATTAACCCACTACCATTTAGCAGAAGACACAGAGCTCACTACATTGCACAATCTCCTAAGGGTATTTCAGTCAGTGCACCACACCCAGAGCAGGCCAACTTCACCTGGGAGCTCAGATAAACTATAAGACAGAGGCTAACCAAATTAGGTCAGACAAACACCTTCTTCTTCTTCTTCTTCTTCTTCTTCTTCTTCTTCTTCTTCTTCTTCTTCTTCTTCTTCTTCTTCTTCTTCTTCTTCTTCTTCTTCTTCTTCTTCTTCCTCCTCCTCCTCCTCCTCCTCCTCCTCCTCCTCCTCTTCCTCTTCCTCTTCTTCTTTCTTCTCCTTCTCCTCCTCCTCCTCCTTCATCTTCTTCCCCTTCTCCTCCTTTTCCTCCTCCTCCTCCTCCTCCTCCTCCTCCTCCTCCTCCTCCTCCTCCTCCTTCTTCTGCTGCTGCCATATCCATCATCAGACATTGGTGATCAAGTTGGCGATCCTACTTTTATCAACAGCCGCACGAAAAAGTGCTGCTGAGTTTTGTCCAAACGGTCCCTTAAATTTTGAAGCCATGATGTTCTTCTTCTGCCTGGACCTCGTTTACCTTCAACTTTTCCCTGGAGGATTAAGTGAAGTATGCCGTATTTTTCAATGAGAATATATCTGCTGAAAAAAACCTCTGCATTGACGACAGGAAAGGCATCCGGCCAGTAAACACTCAGCTCCATTCAGTTGCCGAGACTCCACCCCACAAGAGATTATGGAGTCATTAAAAGAAGACAATGATTGATGGTTGATTTTTTGTAATTCTTGGCTGGGGATACTCTGGGTTATAAAGTCAGCTCCTCATTCCTGTCCTATGATCTAAGCTTATAATTTTAATCAGGTACTGAATCTACCTTCATTTTAGTCTTCTGCCCTTCCCTCCTACTTCTATAGTGTTTTATTTGCTGATGGATTTTCAAAAGGATGATCTTCTGCAGATAATATTTTAATATAAATTCACATTTAACTTTACATTTTTGAAGTGCCTCTTGCAGGGAAAAAAATCCCAACTTACCCACTCTTGCTTGAAAATATTATTAAACAGGAGCTGCATGTTTTTTCCACGTTTCCCATTCAGGGATAGTCTGGGAGAAAAAGATACAGAAGATGTAAGGGCAGGTAGTCCTTAATTTACAATAGTTCATTTAGTGACCATTCGAAGTTACAAACAGGACTGAAAAAAGTGGCCTATGACCGGTTTTCACACAACTAATGCAGCATCCCGATGGTCACATGATCAAAATTTTGGCGCTTGGTAATTGACTCATATTTATGACAGTTGCAGTGTCCCAAGGTCATGTGATCATCTTTTGAGACCTTCTGACAGGCAAGGTCAATGGGGAAGCCAGAGTCACTTAACAAACATGTTATGAACTTAATAACTGCAGTGATTCACTTAACAATTCAGACAAGAAAAATCGTAAAATGGGGCAAAACCAGAGATGGGCTGCTGCCGGTTCGCGAACTGGTAATTAAGTTTCCATGCAGTTTGGCGAACCGGCAAATCCCATCACTGGCTGGCCCCGCTCCCACTTGTTTTTCAGCCTATTTTCCTGGCTGTTTTCCGGCCATTTTCTGGGCCATTTTTTGGGCTGTTTTTCTGGCCAGTTTTCAGGCAGTTTTCCAAAAACAGCCCGAAAAACAACCTGAAAACAGCCTAAGAAATGGCCCAAAAATGGCCCCAAAAATGGCCTGAAAATGGCCCAAAAAACCGCCTGAAAATGGCCAGAAAACCACAAAATGGCCAGCCAGTGGTGGGTTTAGCCCAACCGGCTGAATCCTACCTCTGGCTTTGAGATGAGTGGCTGGGAGGTGGGGCTGGGTGTGATGAGTGACGTCCACCCACCCAGTCACATGACCAAATGGCCACGCCTACCCAGCCAGAGAACCGGTTGTTAAGTTATTCAAGCCCCACCACTGGGAAAAACTCACTTACCAACTGTTTTGCTTAGCCACAGAAGTTTTGGGTTCAGTTATGGTTGAAAGTCAAGGACTACCTGTAGTTGTCAAATTTGGATTGTCCAAGTCTTGTTGAAAGTTATAAAACTATCCCATCACATAAAGTATTAATACGTACCACTTTATAAAACTTTAGTTAGATCACATCTGGAATACAGCATCCAGTTTTGGTCACCACATTACAAAAATGATGTTGATACTTTGAAAAAAGTGCAAAGAAGAGCAACTAAGATGATTAAAGGCTCGGAGACAAATACATATGAAGTATGTTTGCAGGAATTGGTTATGGCTAGTTTAGAGAAAACGAAGGACTAGAGGTGACATAATAGCAAAATTCCAGTATTTGAGGGGCTGTCACAAAGAGGAGAGGATCAACTTATTTTCCAAAGCACCAGAAGGCAAGAAAAGAAACAATGGATGGAAACGAATCAAGGAGAGAAGCAACCTGGAACTAAGGAGAAACTTCCTAACAGTGAGAACAATTAACTTCAGAAGTTGTGGGTGCTTCATCACTGGAGGCTTTTAAGAAGAGACTGGACAGCCATCTGTCTGAAATGGTATAGGACTGTGATGGCAAACCTATGGCACATGTGCCACAGGTGGCACACATAGCCATATCAGTGGGCACGCAAGTTCAGCTCTGGCACGCCGGCCAGCTGATTTTCGGGCCTTCTGGGCCCACCAGCAGTAGGGAAACAGGCTGTTACCTGCCTCCAGAGGACCTCGGGAGGTGGTGGGGAAGGCCCATTTTTCTCTCTCTCCAGCCTCCAAAGCCTTTCTAGGAGTCTGGGGAGGGCGAAAATAGCCTTCCCCACCCCCCTGGAGGCCAGAAATGGCCCATTTGCAGCCTCTGGAGGGCCTCCGGGGGGTGGTGGAGGCCGTTTTTTGCCCTCCCCAGACTCCTAGAAAGGCTCAGGAGGCTGGATACAGCAAAAAATGGGCCTACTGTGCCATCACGTGCCAGGAGCGGGGGGGAGGGGGGTCACACACACACACATGGGGAGCAGAGCGCAAAGAATTATGGGTGTGGGCACGCGCGCACGTGACATCACCACCCCCGCTCCTGGTACGCAATGGCAAAAAGGTTAGCCATCACTGGTATAGGATCTCTTCTTGAGCACGGGGGTTGGACTAGAAGATCTCCAAGGTCCCTTCCAGCTCTATTCTGATCGATTGAAGATGAAAGAGGTTAATTTTCTGTCAAAAACAGATATTACGGAATGCTGTTAGATCTTCCATTTTCCCTGTTATCAGCTTGTTAAAATTCTGAGCCTGTTAAGGCAGATCTTGTATAACGTTCGCCGTGCTTGCAGAAGATACTATATTTAAAGATAAAGGGAGAAAAATGGCACATTTGGGTCACCTTTAAGGAAGAATACATAGCCAAGAAAACTTATTTTTAGGGGTATTTTTGTTAAGTGCTTAACTACCGTGTTTCCCCAAAAATAAGTCCCTGTCTTCTATTTTTTTGAACCCTGAAATAAGCACTTGTCCATATTTTTGGGGAGGTCTTATTATTTTGGGGCGTGTGGAGCAAGATGGGGCTCCTCTTGCCGTCTTACCTGATTTCCAGCTCTGTGTTTAAATATTTTCGGGTCACGTGATTCTCTTTTACGAACTTCTGACAAGCCAAGTCAACGGGGAAGCCAGATTCACTTAACAACCATGTCATTAACTTTGCAATGGCAGTGATTCACTGAACCACCATGGCAAGAAAGGTCATAAAATGGATTAAGATTCACTTTTTTGTTTTTTGCTTAGCAACAGAAATTTTGGGCTCAGTTGTGATCGTAAGTCAAGGATCACATTTTTTTCAGGGCCGTTGTAACTTGGAACAATCGCCAAACAAAAGGTTGTAAGTTGAGGACAACCCGTAATAAGGGAAATCCCAATTCCATCCCAATTCCAAACTTAAAACATGCCATGAAATCTCAACCTGTGACAAAGACTCCATCAAAGTGCCATACCATTTGGGCATTATGAGAGTCATTTCACATATTCTAATAGTAAACATTTTACAACACTCAAAGGGCAAGTCACATAGCACTTAGCAATAGCCCTTAAACTTATATACCGCTTCACAGTGCTTTCCAGCAATCTCAAAGCGGTTTATAGTCAGCCTATGCCCCCCAACAATCTGGGTCCTCATTTTACCCACCTCGGAAGGATGGAAGGCTGAGTCAGCCATGAGCCAGTCGGTCACGATCGAACTCCTGGCAGTGGGCAGAGTTAGCCTGCAATATTGCATTATAACCAGAGGGAGGGAGGGAGGGAAGGAAGGAAAAAAGGAAGGAAAATAGCAATAGCACTTAGACTTATATACCGCTTCACAGTGCTTTACTGCCCTCTCTAAGCGGTTTACAGAGTCAGCCTATTGCCCCCCAACAATCTGGGTCCTCATTTTACCCACCTCGGAAGGATGGAAGGCTGAGTTAACCTTGAGCCTGGTGAGATTTGAACTGCCAAATTGCAGGCAGCCGGCAGTCAGCAGAAGTAACCTGCAGTACTGCATTCTAACCACTGCGCCACCATGGCTCATAGAAAGGGGAAAATTCCACTCCCTTCTAGCACTGATGATACTACCTAGCTTGTTTCCAGCCTCCAGAGACCGTTTTCGCTCTCCCAGGGGCTCGAGGAAAGCCTCCAGATCCCAAGGAGGGCAAAAACGCTTCCCCTGCTGTGGTGCAAGAGGCCGACTAGGCCACGCCACCATGGCCATGCCCACCCAGCAACTGGGCACAAAACCCCTGATTAAAATTTTTGAAGCCCACCCTTGCCTAGTTGGGTAAGAAAACCATCAAACTTAGACAGTAAACTTTTTGATTTTCTTTTATTTCAAGCTGCAATACACCTGCATGTTTACACTGATGTATGCAGGAGTTTTTTGTTGGTTGGTTTGGGGGCTTATTTGGAGGAAGGGGTGCATTTGAGTCAGGGTTGACTTCTAG
Source organism: Arizona elegans (assembly GCA_022577455.1). NCBI lineage: Eukaryota > Metazoa > Chordata > Lepidosauria > Squamata > Colubridae > Arizona > Arizona elegans. The sequence continues at coordinate 8,132,562 of JAKOOJ010000025.1, read as the reverse complement.
TGACTGCTTGGGTTAGACCTTTACCGTTTTGTTGACGAAATTCTGGTACTGGCCATTGCCTCCTTCCTAGGGATGAAAGAGAGTGTGTTGTGGCTCTGTTGCCTGAGCCTGGGCTATCGACAGATGCAGACTCTGAGAGTGAGGGAGAGGAGTTGGCAAGGCCTCCCTCTCCAGGACCCTCCTCTCTGGCAATGCCTCCGGAGGACATCGAAGGCCAAACGATAGGCTCAGAGCCAAGCACATCCCCGCAGCCACAGGTGGACAGCGATGAAGAAGATAAGTGCTGGCTGGACCCGCGACAGAGGTGCAGGGAGAAGCGTGCACAACAGAAGGGAAGGCGTGCCAGAGATTAGCTGAGTCACTGGACCACACCCCACGGGGTATAAATGTGGGTGTGGTGACTGGTTCAGTTTGTGACGAGCAAAAACTGGAAATACTCCATGATCTCTGTGTTACTGGATTTTGCCTGCTTTATCGGACTGCATTTGGATTAATCCTTGTATTGTTGACACTCTGCCTGTTTTATCGGAATGCTGGCAGTCTAATCTTTGTTTTGTGTGAGTAAATTCTGAATTGGCAGCTAGCCACTGGGTTGCTGCCAGCTTTATCTTCAAAGAGTTTTGTTGTGTGGCTTATTAATTCTGGGCCGTCTGTGTGGGTGCGTGTGGGGTACGGGGACAGAACAGAGTGACTGGCCTAAAGTTGGCATTTTGTCTAAGGCAGGATTATAACCAGGGGTGGGTTCTACTTACCTTTACTACCGGTTTGTAATGGGATCACGTGCGGGCGCTCGCTTCACTTGCGCACACGCCTTGCTTCTGCACATGCACCTTGCTTCTGCGCATGCGCCTTGCTTCTATGCAAGCGCAGAAGCTTTTGCGCATGTGCAGATCGCCGATGACAACATCTAGGGCGGTGGGCAGGGCCTCCTGCCGGTTTTACTACCGGTTCTTGCGAACCAGTAGTAAAACCGGGGGCAACCCACCACTGATTATAACCAGTAGTATGATTCAAATAATTTAACAACTGGTTCTCTGCCCTGATGACCGGCTGGGTGGGTGTGGCCATGGTGGGTGTGGCCAGAGGGTGGGACAAGCAGCACTCGGCCTCCTGCAACCCGCTGGGAGCAAAGATGGGCTGTGGGAGGGGGCCACGGCACACACCCCTACACCCTCTTTTGGGCCTAGTAGGCCTCCCTGCACTTACCTGGGAGCCGAAATGGGGCGCGTGGGGAATCCTGGAAGGGGTGGGGCGGGGCAGGGCCAGCCAGCAATGTAACAACCGGTTCGCTTGAACCGGCCCGAACAGGTTGAATACAATGACTGATTAGAACTCCCGGCCTCCCAGCTTCTAGCCTTGTGCCTTAACCACGACGCCAAATTGCTTCTCTGTGCAGGAGGTACAGCAGGCAAAACGTTAACTGAGATAATCTGACAAATATTCTTTATTGTTTTTCTTGCCATAGGCAGGCATCCATTAAAAATGTGCATATATTTTAATAGATGAACATATTTGCACAGATTTCCAATAAACATTTTGATCCTTAGCAACACATTATAAAGTAGACCTTTCTAGAATGCAGTCTATCGTGCTGTTTTCCGTTGTCATCACAAATCTGTGAATGAACCTATTCGCTTGATAATCAGAGGTTCTGAGAACTGGGAAATACTGTATTTTTTTTTTATTAAATTAGCTGCTTTGATTATACCGATCATTAAACCCTTTGAAATAGCTACAGGCAAACGCACAAAATGCATAATCACATGTGTCTTCATTGCTAATTTAACAAATGTACATCAAAAAGAGACACACATACCCCTTTACATATCTTGTAAAGATTCACTTACTATTCACATCTTACTACTGGAACAACTGCAGTGATTCACTTAACGACTAACAGTGAGAACAATTAATCGGTGGAACAGTTTGCCTCCAGAGTTGGTGAATTCTCCAACACTGGAGGATTTTAAGAAAAGATTGGACAGCCATTTGTCCGAAATTGTATAGGGTTTCCTGCTTGAGCAGGAGGTTAGACTAGAAGACCTCCAAGGTTCCTTCCAACGAGGGGTGAAATGATACCGGCTTGGACCGGTTTGCCCAAACCGGTAATAATAATAATAATAATAAATGCTACCAGTTCGGGAGAACCGGTATTTCCTGCTTTCTAGTAAATCTAAATCACACGGCACAGTTGTTCCCCCCGTCGCTGTTCTACTTACCTTAGAAAAGGCTTCTTAATCCTTCTTTTTCAGCGCTGTGCAGTAGCGCCTGTGGTGTGCATGCACACAAAGTGCACATTTGGTGCTCGCTGCGCATGCGCGCATGCAGTAAACCGGTAGCAAAGCGAATTGGTAGCAGACTTCAGAGCATTTCATCCCCGCTTCCAACTCTATTATTTTGTATTTTGTACAGTAGTGAGTTTTAATTTCTTTCACTACCGGTTTGCTCGTGGATGCGCGCATGTACGCAACACTTCTGTACATGCGCAAAGACATCCGGGAGGTGGGTGAAGCCTCCCACCACCACCGCTACGGGTTCGCCCAATCCGGGGTGAATCGGTAGCAACCCACCACTGATTCTGTATCTATATCTCCATATCCATATCCAGTGCTGCCTTCTGGACCAAGAGACATGCTGAACATTTACTCTAGCCAATCCAATATTTATTACATCTCATGTTATTTAAATAAGAAATGTTACTTTAATTGTGGGTTTATTGCTTTAAACTACCCTGAGCAGCCATCAGGGGATTGGGTAGTGGTATACATCTAAAATTAATAATTATGCATTCTCTAAAGTGGCCTCTTTTGACCAAATGTGTGGGCTTTAATTCTGAGAATTCGGAGAATTCCCCTGCCAACAGGGCCATCGCTGAGAACTCTGGACGCTGGAGTCCACCCATATGGAAGCTGACCAATCATAAACAGATTTATTCCAATTTGTCTGACGTTTGGTCCGACGGTTTCTTTTCCCACACATTTGCAGTATTGCTTTGCTGATTACTACGCTACGTTGTAATAAAAAGTGTCCAGGGGCCTGCTCCATTTATGCCTCTATATCAGGGGTGTCAAACTCAAGGCCCGTCGGGTTCTTAGATTCAGCCCATGGGGTGCTTAGATCTGGCCTGCAGGACCACCCTGAAAACAGCAAAAGACCGGCCCGCGGTGCCTCTGCCAGCAAAAATGGAGCTCGGGAGGGCCACATGGGAGCTCTCTTTTCACTGGCAGAGGGTTGCAGGAGACCGTCACAGCCGAAAACAGAGCTCACAAGGGCCACACATGGCTCTCCCGAGCTCCGTTTTCACTGGCAGAGGGTTACAGGAGGCCGTCGGAGCTGAAAATGGAGCTTGGGAGCCCGTTATTGCTGAGAGAGCGCTCGGGCCACAACAGGCGTCCTCGACACGGGTGATGTCAAGCTTTCCCTTAGCCACAGAAATTTTGAGCTCAATTGAGGTCGTAAGTTGAGGACTGCCTGTAACATCTTAGGAACTGAGGACAACAACCTCCCTGCTACTCATGCTAGATCCACCTCTAGGTTTACTTACCCGTGTTTTCCCGAAAATAAGACCTTGTCTTAGCCATCAAAAAAGGCACCAGCAGAGGTGGTATTCAGCTGGTTCTATCCGGTTTGCCTGAACTTGTAGTGGCGGCAGCGGGAAGCTCCGCCCACCCACCTGGACGTCATCACGTCCCGTTTTTGACACTCTGCGCACACATTCACTTTTGGGAAGCGGTAGCGAAGGTAAGTGAGTACCACCCCTGGGCACCAGGTCTTATTTTCAGGGGATAGTGTCATCCATTGATTCACCTCACTTGCACACGGTACCCCGCAGCCTGCTTTTCTCTGTCAATGGCCTTCAGAAACTTCTTCTGCAGCCGTCAAGGCCCTCAAGGCTTTCCTGAAGGCCTCTGCAGCCGATATGTAGCTCTGTTATCGGCTGCAGAGGCCTTCAGCCTTGCCGGCCTTGCTGGCTGCAGAAGAAATGGGCCAGTAAGGCAGGTGTTGGGGTATGCAAGACTCGGCTGCAACTGTCCGAAGATAAATAGTAGGGCAGCTCCATCCCCCAGAGGTGGTATTCAGCAGGTTCTGACCAGTTCTGGAGAACCGGTAGCGGAAATGTTGAGTAGTTCAGAGAACCGGTAAATACCACCTCTGACTGGCCCCGCCCCCATCTATTCTCTGCCTCTCAAGTCCCAGCTGATCGGGAGGAATGGGGATTTTGCAGTAACCTTCCCCTGGAGTGGGGTGGGAATGGAGATTTTACAGTATCCTTCCCTGCCACGCGCACCAAGCCATGCCACGGCCACCAAGCCACGCCCACAGAACCATTAGTAAAATTGTTTGAATCCCACCACTGCCACCCCCCCATCCCCACCCTAGGTTAATTTTTAACCCGGAATGGGCGGGGGTCCTAATTAGGGTTTATAGAATAGAATAGAATATAATTTTTATTGGCCAAGTGTGATTGGACACACAAGGAATTTGTCTTGGTACATACACTCTCGGTGTACATAAAAGAAAAGATACATTCATCAAGAATCGTAAGGTACAACACTTAATGATAGTCATAGGTTACAAATAAGCAATCAGGAAATAATATCAATATAAATCGTAAGGATACCAGCAACAAGGTTACAGTCATTCAGTCATAAGTGGGAGGAGATGGGTGATAGGAACGATGAGAAGATTAATAGTAGTGCAGACTTAGTAAATAGTTTGACAGTGCTGAAGGAATTATTTGTTTAGCAGAGTGATGGCGTTTCGGGAAAATTATTTTTTCGGGGAGGTCTTATATTGGGAGCACATGTAAAAATCAAGCTAGGATTTACTTTTGGGGTAGGTTGTATTTTCAGGGAAACATAGTAGTTATAAAACTTACATCAGATTCATCGTCAGATGTGATGCCCAGAAAGTCATATTACTATTAGCTCAACATATTATTTTTTTTTAAACATAGTCATATTTAGACCTTGTGTAACAAAGCAAAAATATATTCAGACAGCCATCCATTGCTTAGACGTCAGCAAAGAATTGAACAAGGTTTTTCTGTGAAGTGCAGGAAGAGCATAAGAGGGTTAAAACCTTAACCGATTCAAAACGTGGGCAGGTTCTGGATTCAGAATAACCTGTTCCCCTTTTTCTGGTAGGTTTTGAAAATATATTGTCAGCCCATCCGGATGTTTTATGAGCTGTAAAAGACATAACGCTCTGAATTACCATCTGCAAATGGCATTATCAGGCTGAACATTTGTAATTCTTTTATCGCAAGCGTCAAGATGAAGTACATTTTGCCTGCTTTATTCACGTATGTCATAATATCAGTTGGAACTTGAGAAAAGGGTGATAATTTCTTCAAATGATTATGGAGATGGACACTTTGTGATTCAAGAGAGAGAAAAAAGGTGGAAGTGGGAGAAGGCCAGTGGTGGGATTCATCCGGTTTGGGCATGTCTGGGCGAACCAGTAGTTAAATTGCTGGCTGGTCTTGCCCCTTCTTGCCCTGCCCCTTTTAGGAGTCCCCACGCGGCCCATTTTCGCTCCCAGGTAAGTTCAGGGAGGCCTCCTAGGCCCAACCCCCCCCTCCTGCGGCCCATTTTTGCTCCCAAGAGGCTTCAGGGAGGCATCCTAGGCCCAAAATGGGGTGCACGGGTTGTGTGTGGTGCGCCTCCCCCACGGCCCGTTTTTGCTCCCAAGAGGGTGCAGGAGGCCAAGTGCTACCTGTCACACCCCCTGGCCACACCCACCATGGCCACGCCCACCTGGCCAGTCATTGGGGCAGAGAACCAGTTGTTAAATTCTTTGAATCCCACCACTGGAGAAGGCCACTTAAAGACAAAGAGACTTCAGTCTTTTGGGATCAACATTTTAAGGTCTAATTTGTGTTCGGCAAAGGAAGGCAGCAGGTGCCCACAGGCATATACATACATTTTTTATTTTTATTTTTTTTTATTTCAAATTTATATACCGCACCTTCTCTCGAGGGATTCAGGGCGGTGTACAGCCAGATAAAAACATATAATACAAACATTAAAAGACAATTAAAAAGATATATATTAATATTAATTTGGCCCCAATTTAAGATAACAAACCAATTAAAAAATTTAAAATGTGTTAAAAAATATGTTAAGTCAGCCCGGCTTGCTGAAAAAAGAAAGTTTTAAGGGCACGGCGGAAGGCACCGAGGTCTTGGATTCTCCTTATATCTGGGGGCAGCTGATTCCTGACGGTAGGTGCCCCCATAGAGATGACCCCTGAGTTCCATTAATGCTTTACCAGATACTTGGATGAATGTCACTGTCCTTTAAACTCAATCTTTAGTAAGGCCAGACCTGGAATACAGCATCCAGTTTGGGTCACCATATTACAAAAAAAGATGGCGAGACTTTGGAAAAAGTGCAAAGAAGAGCAACTAAGGGGATTAAAAAGGCCTGGAGACGAAAACAGATGAAGAACGGTTGCAGGATTTGGGTAGGGTTTGTCTAGAGAAAAGAAGGACTAAGGGTGACATGATAGTAGTATTCCAGTATTTAAGGGGCTGCCACAAAGAAGAGGGGCGGGGGTGTTGGGTCAATTTATTTTCCAAAGTATCAGAAGGCAAGACAAGAAGCCATGGATGGAAACTGATCAAGGAGAGAAGCAACCTGGAATTAAGGAGAAACTTCCTAACATTGAGAACAATTAACCAGTTGGGTGGTCTTGGCCTGCGTGAGCCGTATCTGGACTGCAGGCTACGTGTTTAAACCCCTGGTATAGACTCTTCTGCTTGAGCAAGGGGTTGGACTAGAAGACCTCCAAGGTCCCTTCCAGTGCTATTCTGATTAAACTATAAAACAATCCAAGAGGAAGCAGGCTATTTTTAAAATTTATCTATCCCTCTATCTTTCCGTCCATCCATCCATCCATCCATCCATCCATCCATCCAATGGCATTCTCTCTGTGTCAGCTATCTATCTATCTATCTATCTATCTATCTATCTATCTATCTATCTATCTATCTATTTTTAGCTATCTACCAGTATCATCAGCCTGCCTGCCTCCTACTGCTTACCTACCTACCTACACCTACCTACCTACCTACCTACCTAGCCATCTATCTAGCTATCATTTATCATGTCCGTCCATCCATCCACCCATCCATCCATCCATCATATCTATCTATCTATCTATCTATCTATCTATCTATCTATCTATCTATCTATCTATCTATCTATTTTTAACTATCTACCAGTATCATCAGCCTGCCTGCCTGTCTCCTACCTGCTTACCTATCTACCTAGCCATCTATCTAGCTATCATCTATCAATCTATCATCTATCATCTATCATGTCTCTTTGTCCGCCCATCCATCCATCCATCCATCCATCCATCCATCCATCCATCCATCTATCCTATCTATCTATCTATCTATCTATCTATCTATCTATCTATCTATCTATCTATCTATCTATCTACCTACCTACCTACCTACCTACCTACCTACCCACCTATGTGCCTGCTGCACAATCTCTTCTCATGGAAATCTATATTTTGGTGAAGATCCTCTAATGAAGACTTGTTCTGGAAACCCTGTGGCAGCTGATAGGATCTTTTGTGCAATGACAACTAGATGAAGAAATTCCTTTGGAAAGTTTCTCAAATTTCACCATTCCTATGTTCTCAAGGCTAATGTTTTAAAATGTTTTCCCCTTATATTTTTGGTTGCATTTCACTTTCATTGGGTTTACCGCAGTTCCCAGTTTTGCTGGTGGCCAAGGGGATCACATAAACAGCTTTTGTGCCATGGGTTAATTCCTCCCTTCGCTGTGCCTGTGATTAAATTCCATATTTCATTTATTGGATGCTGGAACCATGTGCTGTTCACTAGGCTATGATTCAGTAATTAAAAAGCATGAGGAACTTGATAATTCCGATTAGAAAGCTATCTGAGAACACAGCTATAGTACAGTATGTGATCAGCAGCTGAAAATGTATTTTAGCGGTGACTCGATATGAAATGGAGACTGTTAAAATAACGTTTAAGTTTCATGGTTACATGAAGGAAGAGAAGGATCACCACTCTCTCACCCAGAGAATGATCTAAACACCAGGGGTGAAATCCAGCAGGTTCTGACAGGTTCTGGCAGTAGAAATTTTGGGCTCAATTGTGATCATAAGTCAAGGTTTACCTGTAAAGAAAAAAAAAATCAGCATCAACACCAAAGCAGAGATTTACCTGACATAAAGGTAAAGGTAAAGATCCCCCTTGCACATATGTGCTAGTTGTTCCCGACTCTAGGGGGCGGTGCTCATCTCCGTTTCAAAGCCGAAGAGCCAGCGCTGTCTGAAGATGTCTCCGTGGTCATATGGCCGGCATGACTCAATGGCAAAGGCGCACGGAACGCTGTTACCTTCCCACCAAAGGTGGTCCCTGTTTTTCTATTTGCATTTTTACGTGCTTTCGAACTGCTATGTTGGCAGAAGCTGGGACAAGTAAAGGGAGCTCACCCCGTTACTTGACATAGTTACTAGAAAATATAACATATTTCTCATATTGAATCAAATCAAATCGAATCATGTTGAGACATACCCTTGGAGGTCGTTCAATTCTGTTCCTCTACATGTTTCATCCACTTTGTTTTGTGACTGTTGAATTATATTGATTTCCTATTTTTTAGTGCACATATATTCTTTTAGTTTACATATTCATGTTTAATTTGTTTCATTCTGTGTCTGACTGCAGGCCTTATGGCCGTCATAAAAATTTGTTTTGATTTAATATGCTGGTTTACTACTCAAAAGCCCATCCAATGCATTTTCAAAACAAGGACAACTGCTTTCTAAGGATGGTTGTTACACCACAGGCATTGTAGTAAATGGAATTATTCCCAGGAAATGCCATATTGTGGTTGTTTATGGCACTGCGTTGAATAAACAGTTTGCATTATGTATCCTTGCAAGATGGGTATTGGTTGAAAGAGGGGAAAAAAATATTCTCCAGAACAAGCAAAGGATGGAAACTAATCCAGGAGAGAAGCAACCTAGAACTGAGGAGAAATTTCCTGACAATGAGAACAATTAACCAATGGAACAACTTAACACCAGAAGTTGTGGGTGCTACAACACTGGAGGAGAAATTGGACAACCATTTGTCTGAAATGGTATAGGGTCGTGATGGCGAATCTATGGTACCTGTGGCATGCGGAGCTAAATCGGTGGGCACGCGATTTGCCCTAGCTCAGCTCCAGCACGCATGCACGCACTGGCCAGCTGATTTTCGGGCCTTCCGGTCCCACCGGAAGTCGGGAAATGTGTCATTTCTGGCCTCTGCAGGGCCTCCGGGGTGTGGGGGGAGGCCATTTTTGCCCTTCCCAGGCTCCTAAAAAGCCTCTGGAGCCTGGGGAGGGTGAAAAATGGGCCTTCCAGTCCCACTGGAAGTCAGGAAATGGGCCATTTCCGGTCTCCAGAGGGCCTCCGGGGGACGGGGACGGGGGTGGGGAAGGCCATTTTCACCCTCCCCAGGCTCCAAGAAAGCCTCTGGAGCCTGGGGAGGGCAAAAAAAACGGGCCTACCCAGCCCACCATGCCATCATGTGCCAAAAGCGGGGGGGGAGCGCGGGGCTGGGGTCACGTGCACTTGCGTGGGAGGGCGGGGCACATTGAATTATGGATGGCGGCACGCGTGCCCACGACCCCCCCCATTCCCCTTGCTTTTGGCACGCGACGGCATCACTGGTATAGGGCAGGGATGAAATCCAGCAGATTCTGACAGGTTCTGGAGAACCGGTAGTGGAAATTTTGAGCAGTTCGGAGAACCGGCAGCAGAAATGTTGAGTAGTTTGGAGAACCGGCAAATACCGCCTCTAGCTGGCCCCAGAGTGGGGTGGGAATGGGGATTTTGCAATATCTTTCCCCCAGGAGTGGGGAGGGAATGGAGATTTTGCAGTATCCTTCCCTTGCCACGCCCACCAAGCCACCCTCACCAAGCCACACCCACAGAACTGGTAGTAAAAAAAATTGGATTTTTCCACTGGTATAGGGCCGTGATGGCGAACCTATGGCACACGTGCCACAGGTGGCACATGGAGCCATATCTGTGGGCACACAAGTGTTGCCTTAGTTCAGCTCCAGCGTGTATGCATGCGCCGACCAACTGATTTTCGGCCTTCCGGGTCCACTGGAAGCCAGGAAATGGACAGTTTCTGGCCTCCAGAGGGCCTCCGGGGTGGGGTGGGGAAGGCCATTTTCACACTCCCCAGGCTCCTAGAAAGCCTCTGGAGCCTGGGGAGGGCGAAAAACAGGCCTACCAGGCCTACAGGGCCAAAAGCGTGGGTCACGTGGGGGGGTTGCGTGCACATGCACAGGGCGCAATGAATTATGGGTGTGGGCACACATGCGCACGACCCCCCCCCCCCGCTTTTGGCACACAACGGCAAAAAGGTTAGCCATCACTCGTATAGGGTCTCCTACCTGAGCAGTGGGTTGGAGTAGAAGACCCTTCCAACTCTGGTATTCTGTTGTTCTGTTATGAGTTTTGGATTAACATGGAATATTGTTTTTAGGAAAAGCGAATCTGGTTGTTGGGCAGACTGTTACGCTTTCTTCTTTTCTAGATGGCAGTTTCAGACGGGTCTGACAGATCAGAGGTACGTGAACATCAGGAGAAGGGGAAATCAGTTCACGATCACTGCTCCACAGAGGATGTTGCAAAGGTAAGCTGTTGGGGAATTTTTTTTAATTTTTATGTATTTATGGTAGCAAGGTATGCCCCTTCTTTTCTTGCTCCTGGGTGTCTGACAAGAAACGAAAAGCAGGAAGAAGAAACCCCCTCTATTCCCCACTCCCCACCCCAAAAATAGAATCCTAGTCATCAATACATCATGGGCCAAAGGTCAACATAGATTATTCCAACTTTTAATCAATATGAAGCAGCAATTAACCAACCCACCTACAAGTAACAAGGATGACCTAACACACCCCAGCTCAAATGTCTGAGGCAATTTATAATTTCTTTTCTTTGAGGGTACCAGGTTTCTTTTTTGCTGTGTTGTATCGTGGGTTATTTCTCCACTGGCAATTCGTAGCATCTTTTCGAGTCATGCAACTGTTTTCGTGATGATTTTACAGTAACTCCTCTCCTCTCCTCTCCTTTCCCCTCCCCCTCCCTCTTCCTCCCCCTCCCCTTCCTCCTTCCTCTCCTCTCCTTTCCTACCCCCTTTCCCCCTCCTCTCCTCTCCTCTCCTTCCCTCTTCTCTTCTCTTCCCTTCCTCTTCCTTCCTCTTCCCCCTCCTCTCCTCTCCTCCCCTCCCATCTCCTCTTTTTCCTTCTCCCTTCCCCTTCCTCTTCCCCTTTCCCCCTTCCCCCCTCCTTTTGTCCTCTCCTCCCCTCTCCTCTTCTTCCTTCTCCTCCCTTCCCCTTCCCCTTCCCCCTCCCCCTCATCCCCCTCGTCCCCTTCCCTCCCCTCCTCCCCTCCCCTCCCCTCTTCTCCTCCTTTCCCCTTTCCCCTTCCCTCCTCCCCTCTTCTCCTCCTTTCCCCTTTCCCCTTCCCTCCTCCCCTCCTCTCCTCCCCTTCCCTCCTCTCCTCTTCTTTCTTCTCCTCCCTTTCTCTTCTCCTTCCCCCCTTCTCCCCTCCCGTCCTCTTCTTCCTTCTCCTCCCTTCCCCTTCCCCTTTCCCCCTCCCCTCCCCTCTCCTCTTCTCCTCCTTTCCCCTCCTCTCCTCTTCTTTCTTCTCCTACCTTCCCCTTCTCCTTCCCCCTCCTCCCATCCCCTCCTCTTCTTACTTCTCCTCTCTTCCCTTTCCCCCTTCCCCCTCCTCTCCTCTCCTCCCCTCCTCTCCTCTTCTTCCTTCTCCTCCCTTCCCCTTCTCCTTCCCCCTCCTCCCATCCCCTCCTCTTCTTACTTCTCCTCTCTTCCCTTTCCCCCTCCTCTCCTCTCCTCCCCTCCTCTCCTCTTCTTCCTTCTCCTCCCTTCCCCTTTCCCCCTTCCCCCCTCCTGTCCTGTCCTGTCCTGCCCTCCCCTCTGCTCCCCTCCTCTTCTTCCTTCTCCTCCCTTCCCCTTTCCCCCTTCCCCCTCTCCTCTCACAGTTTTCTTGGAGGTGAACGCAGGATAAGATCCTGAATTGCTTGTACGCATAAATAAGCAGCGCTTTTCTCAAGGCAAAACTAATATATGGGCAGCGTCCTTTTGCAGTTGCTTTTCACTTTAGAACTCTGTTTGGCTCTATTAGCAAATACTGGTCCGTTTCCCGATAAGTGGACAGGAAGACAGAATGCTCAGAGAGACAAAATTACTTTTATATTGACATAGTAATGATCATTATAGTGCTGTACATCTCAGCAGTGAAGGTGAATGGACATACAGGTTAATAACACTATTTCTTATTGTCATAGTTCTTCTTCTGTAATAAAGACTAGTTTTCTAGCCAGGGTGAAGTTAAAAAGTAAAGATTTCCATTAATGTAACATGGTATTTTTACAGGTTTAGAGTTTGGCTAAAAACAAAAAACAAAACAAAAACTCAATTCTTTCTTAAGTGCTGTAAATAAGTTTTGACTTTCCGGTCTTTTTCTTCCTCTTCTTGGCTCCTTTCAGAATTTATTTATTTATTTTAAAAAAGATGGATATTTTAATATCCATAAAAGGAATAGTAAAGTCAAAAGGGAAAAAAATAGAAGCCGGTGGGTTGAAATGATCGAGGATCATCTCAAGGTCATCTATGATCTTTGCTTCAAAATTAACACTACGGAAAATGCAAGTTATTCGTGTCCAGAATATTATTGCATGATAAAATCTCTAGCAACACTTCAACATTAGTTACAACAACATTAGCCTACTTCAGGTATTCCAGAAATGGTAAGTATGGTTAGAGTTGGTTAGTGTCAGGATAAGAGGCCACCAGAAATTCAATGGTTGCGGTGGTGGAATTCAATTTTTTTTTATTATGGGTTCTGTGGGCGTGGCTTGGTGGGCATGGTGTGGCTTGGTGGGCGTGGCAGGGGAAGGATACTGCAAAATCCCCATTCCCTCCCCATTCCTGGGGGAAGGATATTGCAAAATCTCCATTCCCACCCCACTCCTGGGGGAGGGATACTGCAAAATCTCCATTCCCTCCCCATTCCTGGGGGAAGGATACTGCAAAATCCCCATTCCCTCCCCACTCCTGGGGGAAGGATATTGCAAAATCTCTATTCCCTTCCCTCTCTGGGGCCAGCCAGAGGTGGTCTTTGCCGGTTCTCCAAACTACTCAAAATTTCCACTACCGATTCTCCAGAACCTACAATAGCACCCCTGCATGGTTGTTAGACTAGGTTGGGAAATGAAAAAAAAAAAAAAAATAGGTGAAACAATGACAAACAGATGTCATTGCTAAGAAATACCTGGGCATTGAATTGCTATTATTTGAAAAATGTGATTATCCATCAGTTATCACACAATGAATTAATACAGTACAGGGACTACAGGGAGGGGTGTGATGACTCAGCAGTTAAAAGATACAGAACTTGTCATCTAGAAAATGGAAGGTCTGTGTGTTCGAGACCCGAGCACTGCGTGACAGGGTGAATTCCCATTACTTACCTCAACTCCTGCCAGCCTAGCCATTCGAAAGCATGCAAATGCGAATAGATAAATAGGTACCACTTCGGTGGGAAGGTAACAGCATTCCGTGTAGTCATGCTGACCATGGAAACATCTTCAGACAATGCTGGCTCCCTTGGCTAGGAAACGGAGATGAGCACCGGCCCCTAGAATCAGAGACACCTGGACAGGAGAAATGTTTACCTTTGTGTAATTATCCACCACTTATCACCCAATGAATGAATACAGTGTGAGCAGATAATACTTCTACTTTTAATGAAAAGAAGGACTGTGGGGAGGTGGAGACATGATAGCAGTGTTCCAATATCTCAGGGACGGCCCCAAAGAAGAGTGGGTCAAGTTATTCTCCAAAGCACCTGAGGGTAGAACAAGAACCAATGGGTGGAAATCAATCAAAGAGAGAAGCAACCTAGAACTAAGGAGAAAATTTCCTGATAGTTAGAACAATTAATCAGTGGGACAACTTGCCTCCAGAAGTTGTGAATGCTCCAACACTGGAAGTTTTTAAGAAGATGTTGGATAACCATTTGTCTGAAGGTGGTGTAGGGTTACCTGCCTAAGCAGGGGATTGGACTAGAAGACCTCCAAGGTCCCTTCCAACTCTGTTATTCTATTCTATTCTATTCTATTCTATTCTATTCTATTCTATTCTATTCTATTCTATTCTATTCTTATTTCTTATTTCTTATTTCTTATTCTATTCTATTCCTATTTCCTCTTCTCTTCTCTTCTATTCCTATTTCTCTATTCTATTCTATTCTATTCTATTCTATTCTATTCCTATTCCTATTCCTATTCCTATTCCTATTCCTATTTCTTATTCTATTCTATTCTATTCTATTCTATTCTATTCTATTCTATTCTATTCTAATTTCTTATTCTATTCTATTCCTATTTCCTATTCTCTTCTCTTCTCTTCCTATTTCTTATTCTATTCTATTCTACTCTATTCTATTCTATTCCTATTTCCTATTTCCTATTTCCTATTTCCTATTTCCTATCCTATCCTATCCTATCCTTAAAAACCTCTGGGCCAATACAATTAGCTTAAAGGCAGCACAGAGAGGGCTGGTTATTCCTTTAAAAAGCATACACATAATAGCACAGTTTGAATAATCCCTTTGACTAGAAGGGCAGAGGAAAATTCAGGTGGAATTAGTGGAAGGTAACTTTGCTTCAGTGCTGAGAACCGCTTTGGAAACGACCAGGCCTTGCAAAGTATTATTTTGGGGAAATCGCTTTTGCGATTTCATTTTCCCCTCCCTGCTTGCAGGAATGGGTACTCCATGCATCATTTATCTGCTTCTGGTTTCTATTATACTAAGAGGGCACAGAATAATGAAAGAAAAGCAGTTGTGTCCTTACGGGTCACAACAATGGTAGGTATCAAATACAAGACAAAAGCCCCTTAATCATAGGTGTGCCTCAAAAATTATAGCAAGGGGTTCTTTGCCCGGTTGCTGGGTGGGCGTGGCCATTTTCCTCAAGCCTCCGAGAGGGTGAAAATGGCCTCCCCAGGCTCCGGAGCAGGGGTGGGTTCTAAATTTTTTTTACTACCGGTTCTGTGGGCGTGGCTTATTTTGTGGGTGTGGCTTGGAGGTCATGTGACTAGGTGGGCGTGGCTAGCTGGTCAGAGTCATTTCTGGAAGGTCCTTGCACTTACGATCAGTCCTCGCACTTACGACCCGACTCATTTGTTTGCTTTTAACACTGATCACCTGTAGGATGGCCCTTGGAAGCCCCGCGGCAAGAGTTTAAACAGTTTTTTTCCCTCTAGTCATCAGCTGGGACTCAGGAGGCAGCAATAGATTGGGAGTGGGACCAAATAAAAGGTAAGAATAACGTGGGGGGGTGGAAGGGTACGGGGGGGAGAACCGGTTCGGTGACATCATATCGTCACCGCTACTGGCTCGGCCGAACTGGACCAAACCGGGAGGAACCCACCACTGCTCTGGAGGCCCTCTGGAGGCTAGAATCCGGCCCGTTTCCAGCCTTCTTCCCGAACTTCTGGTAGGCCTGTTTTTTTGCCCTCCCTGAGTCTCCACGCACACTCTGCACTTACCTGCATCCAAAACGGGCTGTGTAGGGACTCCTGGAAGGGTTGGGGCAGGGTGGGTGGGCCCAGCCAGGAGTGGGATTTGGGGGTTCTCCAAACTGCACAGAATCTTAGCTAGAGGTTCTCCGGAACCCTTGCGAACCCCCTGCAGCTCACCGGTGGCCTTAATCATATTGCTAACTGTCGGTCTGCTTAGAAAGGCACCACCCCCGATCGTATTGAATCGGATAGCAAACTCCTCATATTAGTAACCTATGTACTATAAAAGGAAAGATGTTAAGGATTTTTTTGTGAGGCATTTGCATCATTTTGATGGCAGATGCCGAATCGTTGTTCTGAGCAAAGCTGCACCCGGGAACAGTTCAGATAGGAAAGAGGCCTTGGACAGCACAGATGTTGCTTGGCTGGATAAAACAGGCATTTGGCAAACAACATGTATTCCTTTCTAAAAAGCAGATGTTGTGTGAGAAAAGCAAGACCTCTTTCTGGGCACTGTTTTCTTGGTGGAAATGGTCTGTCTCCAAAGCTCCAATTAAGAAAACAATAGCTATGGTGGCAAAGAGAAATGTTCGATTGTCAGCTGCTGGGGTGGATGGATTCTGTCTTTGTGCTCCTGGGAAACTGAGCGTCCAAGCCAAGTCCAAAAATGCCAGGGAATTCTTGAAGCTCCGCTTTCAGACAAATCAGCCGTCAATAAACATATAGAGGTAAACCACATTTACACACCATTCGAAAGAGACAATAAAAGCTAAGAAACAAAAAACCCAGAGTGTATCCATTCCAGTAACCAACACCTAGAGAAGCGAGGATTAACACCAGACAAACAATTAAGCAGAAAACAATACTTCACCAAGGAATGTCCAAAAGAAAAAAACCACACCTCCATCAACAATGGCAGGACAAGTATATAAATAAAGAGGAAATCTCACATTCATTCACACTGATGATGTTCCCTAGTTGGGTAATGAAATGTCTACAAGGAAGCTCAGAGAGCATCAAGGGCTCCATTTATTCCTTATGTATTTATTTTTTTTTAGATTTCTACTCAATTTTCCCTCCAGAAACAAACTGGAGGGAAAACCAAACCAAAACAGTGTATATACCACCTCCTCATCTGTTTCCCCCCTCCCCATTACAGTCCTGTAGCAATTGATGCAAAGTCACCCAGGAAATTTCCACGAATGCAAGTGAATCCGACTGATCAGATCAACATCCATGAAATATGCTGGCAGTCCTTGACTTACGACCACGATTGAGCCCAAAATTTACGTTGCTAAGAGGGACAGTGGTTCAGTGAATTTTGCCCTATTTTACGATCTTTCTTGCCGCAGTTGTTAAGTGAATCACATGAGTGAATAGGTTGTGAAGTGAATCTGGCTTTCCCATTGACTCTGCTTGTCAGAAGGTCGCAAAAGGAGGTCACGTGACCCCGGGACACTGCAACCGTCATAACGATGAAGCAGTTGCCAAGCAGCCGAATTTTGATTACATGACCGTGGGGATGCTGCAATGGTCGTATGTGTGAAAAACGGTCATAAGTCACTTTTTTCAGTACCGCTCTAACT
The DNA here is from genome assembly GCA_022577455.1 of Arizona elegans. NCBI lineage: Eukaryota > Metazoa > Chordata > Lepidosauria > Squamata > Colubridae > Arizona > Arizona elegans. The sequence goes on along the minus strand of JAKOOJ010000025.1, from coordinate 8,115,371 downwards.
TTGAAACGTCATTAAATGACTGTCTATGGAGATTCTCGGTCATCCAGGTCATGGTTGTTCCAAAGGTGCTTTTCCCAAAGGCAACTGGACTTTTCTTGTTTTTCTTTGAAGACGTTTCGCTTCTCATCCAAGAAGTTTCTTCAGTTCTGACTGAATGGTGGACAATGGAAGGATTTATATTCCTTGCAGACAGCTGGTCTTTTGCATCCTTTTAGAGAGCCACTTGGTTTTTCTTTGGCTTTGGGTCACTAAATGAACTGTTGTAAATCAAGGATTACCTATATTAAATTGCCTAAGATTCTCATAACGTCATAGATAAAGGTAAAGATTCCCCTCGCACATATGTGCTAGTCATTCCTGACTCTAGGGGGTGGTGCTTATCTCCTTTTCAAAGAGCCAGATGTCAGCATCCCAGCACTGACATAGAAAAGGGAGATAAAGCCTGAACTTTTGCCTGCTAAATCCCTTTGAAGCTCGGTCTCCTTGGAAATGAAGAGGGGGGGAACATTCCTGTGAACTGACGAGAAAAGAAGTCAGAAGAGTGACTTGGAAGATAGCCAATGAGAAGCAGAGAATTGGGGGTCGGAAAGGGAGGGCAAAGTTCAGTCCTGATGGCACGAGCCATGATCCGGTTGCTGTACTCGAATAAAGAGAAAATTTCCTTAAAGATTGGCAGTTTGGAAATGCATTTATTTTGAGATAGCATCGAAGTCTGACACTAGCATTGTCCGAAGACATCTCCATGGTCATGAGGCCAGCATGACTCAATGCCAAAGGCTCACGGAACGCTGTTACCTTCCCACCAAAGTGGTCCCTATTTTTCTACTTGCATTTTTTACGTGCTTTCGAACTGCTAGGTTGGCAGAAGCTGAGATAAGTAACGGGAGCTCACCCCATTACGCGGCACTAGGGGTTTCGAACCGCTGAACTGCCGACCTTTCGATCGACAAGCTCAGCGTCTTAGCCACTGAGCCACCACGTCACCCATAACATCATATAAGAGCTGTAATGATTGATTCTGAGTTTTCCAATCCCGGTGTTTGCCACGATCGCTTTCCTATCACCTTTCAACAAATATAACAGAAAGCAAGATTTCTTGAAATGGCACATCCTGCATATAATTGCCGTATTTACATCACTGTACTCATCTTCGGATCTCTTTTGATGTGTTTTGAATTTTTACGGTGAGTTGAAAGGCAATTATAATTGAACAGACTATGCTCAATTGCTTTGCCTTCTGTAGTTTTTAATGTCAACTGCCGAATATAACCACTAAAGTCAAATACTATGCTGCCCTTTTCTTTAAAGGTTAAATTTGGTGTTTTTATTGCTGCTTCCTGTCAGCCCTGTCCCGCAGATTAAAACCTGGATCCACATTGGCTAAAAAGAAAAGAAAAGAAAAGAAAAGAAAAGAGAGCACACTGTAAAAATTCATCCCAATCTTAATGCCATGGAAAACAACTAATAACTGTAAACACGCAGTCCCAGACACCCACAAAGTATTTGTTGTTTAGAAACAGCAAACATTCAAAATAGCTCGTTGAAACAAACAAAACCTATAACATTTTTTTTTTTTTTTTTAAATGCAGCCTTGGAAATAAACGTCACTGGTCTGTAGCCATCGAGCTGTTTTAAATTGCAAATTATCTACCCATTGAGAAATCATAACTGTATCGGATCCAGGCAGTCTCTTGATAAAATGATTTTAAGCGCAAACGATGTTTTGCATAATGTTTGGCTGCTCTTATGTTGCCAAGAGAGAATTCGGAAAGCATCTATGGATGTAGAAGTACGTGGACTCTGGATATTCACTGGTCCTTGGTCACGAGCCTTGTGGCTTTGGAGCCCTGTTTAAAAGAATGGTCTCGTATTGCTGAAGAATGGCGTGATTGTCATGTCATGAGGACAACTAAAATTAGCTTTGTTTCAAGGTTACTGAGGTCAATAAAGCCATTCATGGTGAGGATATTAGCTTGGAGGTCTTCAGGAGACCCTATACCCGTGAGGCAGTGGTGAAATCTAAAATTTACTACCGGTTCTCTGGGCGTGGCTTGGTGGTGGGGGTAATGTAACTGGGTGGGTGCAGTCATTTTTTTTTTAACTTTTAAAACCATTTTTTCTACAACCTCTTTGGCGAAGAGGTTGTAAAAAAAAATGCTTTCAAAGGGCTCTGACAATCCCAGCTGAGTTGCCTGATCGGCAGAGGCTTTTTTTTCTTTTAAAAGCCTCTGCCGATCAGGCATCTCAGCTTGGATCGTCAGAGGCATTTAAAAGAAAAAAAGCCTCTGACGATCAGGCAAATCAGATTGGATTGTCAGAGGCATTTAAAAGAAAAAAAGCCTCTGACGATCAGGCAAATCAGATTGGATCGGCAGAGGCTTTTAAAAGCATTTGACGATCCCAGCTGAGCCGCAAGATCATCAGAGCCTTTTTTTTTACTTTTAAAAAGATTTTTTCTGCCGAAGAGTTTGTAGAAAAAATGCTTTTAAAAATAATTTTAAAAAGCCTCTGATGATTGTGCGGCTCAGCTGGGTGGGGGTGGGGTGGGGGGTAGGGATTTTGGCTACCGGTTCTCCAAACCACCCGCCTCCATTGCTACCGGATCGGGTGATCCGGTCCAAATTGGGAGCATTTCATTCCTGCCGTGAGGGAGAACCTATGGAACAAGTGCCACAGGCAGCACACAGAGCCTTCTCTGCAGGCACGCAGCCATTGCCCATGCCCAGCTCCAACGCGCATCTGCGTGCACCTCCCGCCAGTCTTCGGATTTCTGCCGCAAATGCGTAGGGAGGTGGGGTGCATGTGGGGGACATGTGTGCGCAAGTGTAGGGGGACATTGGCAGGAGATGGGGTGCATGCGTGAGGGGCGTTTGCATTGCATTTTGGGGGTTTACGCACGCATGCCCCCTGTACCCCATTTTAGGCCTAGAAGGCCTCCTGCATCAACCTGGAAGTCAAAACGGGGTGCGGGGACGCCACATGAGACCCCCTGTACCCCATTTTGGGCCTGGAAAACCTCCTGCACCAACCTGGAAGCCAAAACGGGGTACGGGGGCGCATGCATGGGGGGGGCAAGGTGCATGTGTGGGAGCCGAGACACGTGTGGGGGACGCGTGTGCATATACTGGGACATGCACATATGTGCGGGGGCGTGGCGCATGCGTGGTGGGAGCACACACAAAGTTCCTTCTGAAACTTTTCTTTTCTTGGATTTATCCATGGTTGGCCTACCTTGGGTCGAAAAGCTCAATAAATCGCGTACCAACGGGTGTCACACATTGGCGGTGGTGATGCAGATTTTGAGTGACAGGGAGCCGCAGCAGAGGGATGAAAGAGCCACATGCAGCTCCAGAGCCGCGGGTTGCCAACCCCTGGACTAGACAAACCCAATTCCTGCAACCGTTTTTCGTATGTTTTAGCCTCCAACCCCCTAATCATCTTTGTTGCTCTTTTCTGCACTCTTTCCATAGTCTCAACATCTTTTTTATAGTAAGGTGACCAAAATTGAATGCGGTATTCCAGCTGTGGTCTGACTCAGGCTTTATAAATAGTACTAATACTTCATGTGGACTCGATTCTATCCCTCTATTAGTGAAATCGAGGACTGCAGCCTAGTATTTATGGCTGCTGCCACACACCGTTGACATCATTTAAATAATTGTCCACTAGGACTCCAAGACTCCCTCTCATAGTTACTGATATTGAGCAAGGTACCACTTGTCCTATATTGTACCTGTGCACTTGGTTTTTCTTGCCTAAATGTAGAAACCTTCTTTTTTTTCACCATTGGATTTTATTTTTTATTTATTTATTTTTTTATTTTATTTTGAATTTGTATACCGCCCTTCTCCCTGAGGACTCAGGGCGGTGAACAGCCAAGTAAAAACATCAAGTACAAATATTAAAATACAGTTAAAAATATACATATATAAATTTGGCCCCGTTAATTAAAAACAATAAACAAAACACTTAAAAACACTTTAAAAAAATTAGGCCAGCCCGGCTTGCTGGAAAAGGAAGGTTTTAAGGGCACGGCGGAAGGCACTGAGGTCTTGGATTCTCCTTATCTCTGGAGGCAGTTGGTTCCAGAGGGTAGGTGCCCCCACAGAGAAGGCCCTCCCCCTGGGGGTCACCAGCCTACACTGTTTGGCTGATGGCACCCTGAGGAGGCCCTCTCTGTGGGAGTGCACGGGTCGATGGGAGGTCGTCAGTGGCAGCAGGCGGTCTCGAAGATAGCTAGGCCCTATGCCATGGAGCGCTTTAAAGGTGATAACCAACACCTTGAAGCGCACCCGGAAGACCACTGGGAGCCAGTGCAGCTCGTGCAGGAGCAGTGTTACATGGGAGCGCCATGCTGCTCCCATCACTACCCGCGCTGCTGCATTCTGGACCAGTTGGAGCCTCCGGGTGCTCTTCAAGGGGAGCCCCATGTAGAGAGCGTTGCAGTAGTCAAGGCGAGAGGTGACGAGGGCATGAGTGACTGTGCACAGGGAATCCCGATCAAGAAAGGGCTGCAACTGGCGAATCAGGCGAACCTGACAAAAGGTCCTCCTGGTTACAGCCGTCAGATGTTCCTCCAAGGACAGCTGCGTATCCAGGAGGACTCCCAGATTGCGAGCCCTCTCAGTGGGGGCCAAACACTCGCCCCCAATAGTCAGTGATGGAGTCAACTGACTATATCAGGATGCCGGGAGCCACAGCCACTCAGTCTTGGAAGGGTTGAGCCTGAGCTTGTTCTTCCCCATCCAGATCCGCACAGCCTCCAGGCACTGGGACATCACTTCAAGGGCATCGTTGGGGTGGCCTTTTGTGAGATAGCGCCAAATGTTCAAGTCTGTCAAGATCCTTCTGAATCTTAAGCCTATCTTCTGGAGCAGCGGTCACCAACTGGTGGTCCGTGGACCACTGGTGGTCCACGAGAAAATTTTGGTGGTCCGCAGAAAAATTATTTGCATTTTTTATATTGCATTAAATCAGGGGTCCTCAAACTACGGCCCCCGGGCTGAATACATGCAATGAACATTTGGGTTGCTGCAGAGAGTCTCCTTGTGTGGATCAGACGGGGGAAGAAATTCCAACTTGGGGTCTACTTCGGCCTCCTGGTGTGGGGCTTTGGGTGAAGGCTGGAGGGAAGCCCCGCTGGTGGGGAAGAGCCAGAGGATCTCATTCCAGTGGGACTGCATCATGGCCTGGAACCGGCTGACCATCTCAGCCCGCTGAGCCTCCAGGCACTGGTACCTGGCGTTGCACTCCCACAGGTCTTCCCTCTGCTTGGAAAGCCTATGCTTGTAGTTCTCAGTGAGGTGCTTTGGCTGAGCCTCCTTCTTGGTCAGATCCAATTTGAACTGAGCTCTTTTGCCAACGCTTCCTCGTGGTGGCTGCTTAACTTCAACATCTGCTTCCTGTTGGGGCCCTAAGGAGCCCGGGTGGGGAGCCGAGGAGTGACTGGGAGGGGAGGGGCAAGTAGAGGCCAGCAAGGTGCTCCTTGACGTGAGTGACATCGGATTGACCATGCCCACCCAGTCACATGACCACCTAGCCTCGCCCACCCAGCTGGTCATTAGGCAGATCATATTAGTGGTCCGTGGGATTTAAAATTATAAATTTAGTGGTCCCTGAGGCCCGAATGGTTGGTGACCCCTGTTCTGGAGTGTTGGCTATTCCTGACAGCTTGGTGTCATCTAAAAATTTAATGAGTTTCCCTTCTATTCCCTCATCTAAGTCATTTATGAAGATATTGAAGAGTACTGGGCCTAAGAATACCCTTTGGGGTATCCCACTACCAAGATCCCTCCCAACTCTGTTATTCTGTTATTCATCGGAAACTTAATAGCTTCATAGTCCCAAAGATGATTTTTCAAAAGAAAACTAGACATTTTTCATTTTTCCTTGAAGCTATTTCGTTTCTCATCCAAGAAGCTTCTTCAGTCACATAGCTTTTTCTTTTTTTTTAAAGGAAGAATGCTGTTTTTTTTAATATGATAAATATAAAAGGGGACCAGACAACCCAATAAAAATAATGAGCTTGGGGAGAACTCTAATACACATCCAAGAATAGGTTTTTACTTCTTTTGTATGATTTTGCACAAGTTTTATGTGTGGGAGAAGCCAATTAATAAAATATACCTACCCTCTTTTTTTGGGGGGGGGGTTTCCACCCAGAACTATTTTAAACAATGGAAGCAGTAGAATAGTTTCTGGATATGAAAAAAGCAAGGAATGCTATTTATAGACGATGAAGAAGCTGGCTGAACCTCTAAGCGTGATCTGTTTCCCTGTAGGAAATTTTCTGGGACTTTTCCTGATTATTAGGTGAAATTCTCCGCCAGAGACTTCAACATCTTAATAATATGTAATTTGTGTCTCTGCAGTTGAGCTGAAATTACAAGGGGAGATAAAGAGGGGAGAAAGTGATCCAGTCCAAAATAAAAGGGAGAAAAACCACTTAATTTGCGACCTTTCAGAATTGAACAGATAATGGGCACGCTTCACCAAAGTTAAGTCACATTGACTTCAGCACCAGAGGTTTAAGCACAGGTTTATCACTGCTGTAGATGGATATCTTGGTTGTTATGGTTAGTGGGCTTTTGTAACTGGATAAGGATTGGAACTGAGGTGTATTAAAACCTCAGGGGTAAATTATCATCCTTCTTTGGATGCATTACGCAAAAACCCAGCTGTCTTTGCACTAATGCTGAAAAAGGTGGAAGGGAAGGAAAGAAGAGAAGAGAAGAGGATGCCGGAATAAAGGAATAAAGATGGACTCAGTTACGGTGAAGGTGTTAGACTGGAGCAGGGGTGAAATGTAAAATTTGTTACTACCGGTTCTGTGGGCGTGGCTTGGTGGTGGTGGGGTAATGTGATTGGCTGGATGTAGCCAACTTTTTTTTTTTAACTTTTCAAAGCATTTTTTCTTTGAAAAGCCTCTGGCGATCAGGCAACTCAGATGGGATCGTCAGAGAGGCTTTTTTTTTATTTTATTTATATGCCGCCCTTCTCTGGAGACTCAGGGCAGCTTACAGTGCGTTAAGCAATAGCCTTCATACTTTTGTATATTTATACAAAGTCAGCTTATTGCCCCCACAAACTGGGTCCTCAATTTACCTACCTTAGAAAGGATGGAAGGCTGAGTCAACCTTGAGCCTGGCAAGATTCGAACTTACTTTAATTGCAGACAGCTGGTGTTAAATTACAGTGCCTTGTCTGCAGAGCTATCCAGGCTCTTTAAAAAATGCCTCTCTGCCGATCAGGCAACTCAGCTGGGATTGTCAGAGACTTTTCAAAGCATTTTGTTTACCACCTCTTCGGCCAAGAGATTGCAGAAAAAAATGCTTTGAAAAATCTCTGACGATCCCAGCTGAGCCGCGCGATCATCAGAGGCTTTTTTTTTTTTAACTTTTCAAAGCATTTTTTCTAATGCTTTGAAAAGCCTCTGGCGATCAGGCAACTCAGCTGGGACCGTCAGAGACTTTTCAAAGCAGTTTTTTTAACCACCTCTTCGGCCAAGAGGTTGCAGAAAAAAATGCTTTGAAAAGCCTCTGACGATCTCAGCTGAGCCGCGCGATCATCAGAGGCTTTTTCTTTTTAACTTTTAAAAGCATTTTTTTTCGTCGGAAGAGGTTGTAGAAAAAATGCTTTTAAAAGTAAAAAAAAAAAAAGCCTCTGATGATCGTGTGGCTCAGCTGGGTATGGTGGTGGTGATGGGGGGCACAGGGATTTTTGCTACCGGTTCTCCGAACCACTTGCGGCGATCCGATCTGAACCGGGAGCATTTCACCCCTGGATTGGAGACAGATAGAAGAGGCAGGACACTGATTCTCAACTAACAGCTCTTTATTCAGTACATTAGTACAACCCAGCAACTTGCCTGTCTTCTGACAGTTCGCCCTTTTATAGGGAGCTGTCAGACGACTCAACCAATGAAATTCAACTATTTTTACCGCTGTGATGGCGGACCCAAGTGAAGTCTTCGTACCTCAACTTCACTCCCTTATTAGTATTTAACAGAAGGTGAGTGCACGTTTGCAAGACCTAAGGGCTTCCACAGTTTGAAGATTACGTGAAGTTATTAGTACCGCTATTATACTGCCTTGGTAAGACCACACTTGGAATGAATACTGCATCCAGTTCTGGTCACCACGATACAAAAAAGATTTGAGACTCTAGAGCAGGGGTGTCAAACTCACGGCCTGCGGGCCGGATTCGGCCTACAGGGTGATTCGATCTGGGCTGCTGGGCCACTCTGGAAACAGCGAAGGACTGGCCCGCGGTGCCTCTGCCACCAAAAATAGAACTTGGGAGTTCCATGCGCGGGCTCCCTGAGCTCCGTTTTTGGTGGCAGAGGGCTACAGTAGGCTGTCACAGCCAAAAACAGGGCCCCCGGGGGGTGCACATGACCCCCCTGAGCTCCGTTTTTGCTCACCCGACACAAGTGACCGTCGAGCTTGCCATGCCCACCCCAGCCACACCCACCTGCCCCCCCCACCCCGAGGTCAAACACAACCCTGATATGGCCCTCAATGAAATCGAGTTTGACATCCCTGTTCTAGAGAGAGTACAGAGAAGAGGAAGAAAGATGATTAGGGGTCTGGAGTTGAAACATATGAAGAAAGGTTGCGGGAACTGGGTACGTCTAGTCCCGTGATGGCGAATCTATGGCACGTGTGCCAGAGGTGCCAGGCACTACCCTTCCAATTCAGCTCCACTGCGCATGTGCGTGTGCCTCCTGCCAGCCAGTTGCTCTTTGGGTCTCTTCCACACATGTGTGGGGGGCAGGGCATGTGTTTGGGGCTGAATGTGCGTATGTGGGGGGGACACATGTGGGGGGTTGCATACGTATACGGGGGGGGGGCGCACACATGGCTATTTGTCCAGAATGATATAGGATCTCCTGCTTAGGCATGGGTTTGAACTAGAATAGGGGTCCCCGATCTGTGGGCTGCAACCCAGTACTGGGTTCCTCTTACCTTCACTACCAGTTTGGAACTGGGAGCACATGCAGGCAGAGCATCCGTGATGACATCCAGATGGGTGGGAGGAACACCGTGTGAATGCTGCCGTGAGCACCTTGAGGGTGCTACTGTCGCCACGAGCGTGCTATGGTCACCGCATACACCCACACTTGCAGCCCCCGTTTGCTCGTGCGCATCTTGTATGCATAAAGGCGCCTGCCCCTCCCCATCTCTGGTCTACTGGTGATGCATTTTATGATGGACTCTCCTGGATTTTTAACATTGCACCTTTTGCAAAAATTCATCTGCAAGGCTCGGCAATCTGAGACCACATACCTGTAACCTCCAATGTTTTTGCAACTGTGCCGGCTGCTTATTTGTCACTGAGCTGAATTCAAAGTCTTAGTTTCGACCAGCACAGAATACAAATGGCCTTTTGAGATTCTCTGCTGAATTTGTAGGCATCATAAATGGATGGGCAATTCTTTGAATTGGTCCAGGAAAGGAGACACTTTTCAATCCCTTTTAGTGGCGACAGTAGCATCTTTATGGGAGAAGCTTCATGAAATTCTCTCTTCGTATCTGCTGTGTAACTTAAGGAGTCGAGAATCCGTGGAAGATTAATTGTACAGATGACTGAACAATTCAAAGACAAATTTTTTCACATCTGTTATCTCTCTCTCTCTCTTCCTGTTCCTGTTGTAACCAAGAAACACGATAATCCTGACTCCACTTATGACAATTTTTCTTCTCATTTGAAAAAATCTCTAAAGCAAATTCTGCAAGATAGTCAGTCACTGAGACCAGAGATTTAGTCTTCGAAAGTTTTTGGACTGATGATGAAACCCATCCTCAGGGAACTTCACTATGTGTGCCCTGGGATGTTCTGTGCGTAGTATTTATGTGGTGTTGATGACCGGCTATTAAATTGTCGGTTGTTGTTTCCTTCAGCTGCTGCGTCCTAAATATCAGGTGAGCTGGTGGTAAATCAGCACTCCTGTTGACTTAAACGGAAAGAGAAATTTCCCCGGCTATTTTTGTCCCTGCTCAGCCAACAATCTTAGTTGCTGGGAAATTGAATGTATGTCCTTGTTCGTTGCAGTGTAACAACCAAGGACTTAATAGCCTGCCATCAACACTCCAATTAACAACTGAAAGTCACACACAAGCAGGCAACACGTAAATAGCATGCACAGGACAGCCCAGTACATATATAGAGAAAGTTCCCTGAGGATGGGCTCCAGCACAAATCTGAAAGTTTGGAAGGCTAAATCTTTGGTCTCAGTGATCGACTCAGGTTGGATCCCGCACAGCAGTGGGTTTCACATATTCTTGCCACCGGTTCGCCGTGCACATGCACACTCGCTTCACTCGCTCATGTGCACCTTCCACGCATGCGCCCAACCTTCTACACATGTACTTTGCTCGCATGTGCACTTTCCGTGCATGTGCCTGGCCTCCAAAACATGGCTAAATAGGACGGCATTACATCCAGGTGGGTGAGCCACCGGCAGTCGCCGCTACCGGTTCGCACGAACCGGTCTGAACCGGCTGAATACAACCTCTGATCCTGCAACATTATCCTGGGACACATATATTTGCCTTCATTCGTAAATTCTGTTCCATCAGGATGAGTAAGAAATGGTAGGAAAATAACGCTGGATATTTCTTCGGCCTGGCATCAATTTGACATGACTTTAAATGGAGGAACCAAAGGAAAGCTGCCGTCTGCTCTAATAAGGTTGTGATTTCATGCAATCATTGCATGAAATGTTGCGTTGCAAGTATCGCTACATAAAGTTGGACTTCTAGAATTTGTGATAGCCTTCTCAAGTTTGGTATCTCAGCTGTGGAATGATGTCCTTTCACCAATCACATTGATTAGATTTTGGTGAAAAAATTTTTTCTTCTATCGGGCGTTTAATGAGGGAGTTAGATATCACAGTAGAAAAGAGCAATATCGATGTTGACACTGATAAATTGTGCTTCCGTCTTCTTTCCTTTAAAAAAAAAAACTTAAAATAATTAAAACGTACCATAATAGAAAGCGGATGCACTGCAAAGCAAAAAATCCATGTGTTTTAGTTCCAATAATGGAACTTGGTGACTATGGAAACAACTGGACTATCTGGTTTTTCTTTGAAGACGTTTCACTTCTCATCCAAGAAGCTTCTTTCGCTCAACAGCCTTCTCTCAACGGAGGGGGAGGGGGAGGGATACGACATCCTCTCTTTCCAGTCTACAACACAGTTCTTTCAACAGATCCAAGAAGGCTCCACGTCCATTTGCACTACTCAGGTGAACCTGAGGACACAGACAAGCCTCCAAGTGGCCTCAATGACCCTCCAAAAAATGCAAATGACCAGCTGTCTGCAAGGAGCATAAATCCTTTCATTCCCCACCATCCAGTCAGAGCTGAAGAAGCTTCTTGGATGAGAAGCGAAATGTCTTCAAAGAAAAACAAGAATGTCCAGTTGCCTCTTGAAGAAGCACTTTTGGGACAATGGTGTTTATTATTTGTTTATATCTTGCCTTTATTATTTTTATAAATAATTCAAGGTGGAAAACATACCTGATTCTCCTTCCTCCATCTATTTTCCCCACAACAACAACCCGGTGAAATGCATTGGGTTGAGAGTGTGTGACTGTCCCAAAGTCACCCAGTTGTCTTTTATACCTAAGGCAGGACTAGAACTCAACATCTCCTGGTCTCATCACACTCCTATCAGAAGCACTAAAGTGCTTCCAGGTTGAAAGGATTAGCCTGTGACATCACCATTGTCAGGGGACACCCAGCTGGGGGCTCCTTTTATGTCCTCGGCAGGAGCTGGAGCAAAGAATGGGAACTCACCCAATCCATGGCAACACTTGGGTCTCAAACATGGGTTTGCTAACCTCCAATCTGGTGTCCTAACCATGCAAGCCATCTTGCTCTTTACCAGAGGTGGGTTTCAGCAGGTTCTGACCAGTTCTGGAGAACCGGTAGCAGAAATTTTGACTGGCCCTGCCCCCATCTATTCTCTGCCTCCCGAGTCCCAGCTGATCGGGAGAAAATGGGGATTTTACAGTAACCTTCCCCTGGATTGGGAAGGGAATGGAGATTTTACAGTATCCTTTCCCTGGAATGGGGTGGGAATGGAGATTTTACAGTATCCTTCTCCTGCCATGCCTACCATGCCACACCCACCAAGCCACGCCCAGAGAACTTAGTTGTAAAAAATTTTGAAACCTACCACTCTTCTTTACCATCTCCTGATGATTGACCCAAAGTCACCTTTAACCTTTTGTGTCCAAAGTGGGACTAGAACTCACTGTCTCCTGGTGATTGGCCCAAATCACCCAGCCAGCTTTCATGCCTGAGGGGCAGGGGTGGTATTCACTCACCTTCGCTACCAGTTCGCAAATGTGAACCTTTCGTGCATGCGCAGAGAGTCAAAAATGGGATGTGATGACGTCCAGGTGGGTGGCCGGAGGCTCCCACAGCCACCACTACTGGTTCGCACGAACCGGATAGAACTGGCTGAATACCACCACTGCTGAAGGGAGACTAGAATTCACCATCTCCTAGCTTCTAGCTTGATGCCTTAACCACTAGACCAAACTGGCATTCAGTTTGCATTAGGATAAAATAAAATTTGTGGGTGGCATCTGGCTCATTGCTTTGCTTTGATCTTTGGAATTCCCTTCCAAAACTCTTTTCTTTGCTGATTCGATGGGCTTTTGAGGATCTTCATGGTGGAACTAATCAGAGTTTTTACTGAGAGTGTTCAGGGTTGTTCTGCACGTTTCCGTTTCTAAAATTGCAAAATAAATAAATACGGAAACAGCAACAATTATTTGGCTCAGAGAGTCTTACGTTATTCGGAGCTTTGCAAATCTGCTTTGCAAATTCTCTATGGTTGCTTTTCTGAAAGACTGGAGAATGTTACGTCTTGGGTAACCAATGGGGATTCCTGCCTTGTGATTGACTGAACCGCCTGCCTCTCGAGACCAGACAATAATATTGTGTTTATAGCCTTAATAATTTACGGAAAAATTACTCTTAGAATCTCCTTTCTCCTTTATTGCAAACATACTTCAACCAGGCGGAGAATAAGATACGTACACCCAGGAAAAGAATGAGAGGTTCTCTATTATACCAGAAATTATGGAAAATATGGTGTGAATCACAGGTGAAATGCTACTGGTTCAGACCGGTTCAGCCGAACTGGTAGCGATGGTGGCGGGTGGTTCGGAGAATTGGTAGCGACAGCAGTGCGAGGGTCCGCCCACCAACCCGGTTGTGTTTTTTTACCCTCTGCGCATGCGCAGAAGTATTGGAAGGTTTTACACTCAAGCATAAAGCATATAGTACTTCTGGAAAAGTGAATATCACAATAATGTGGCTTTTAGAGTTTTCTTGAGGGCATGGAGACCACTGATAACACAGACTTAGGTTCAATTTTGTCCTTCAACTCCCCAAATTCTCCAGCCAGCAGGTTGAAGAATTCTGGGAATTAGAGTCCACATGTCTTAAAGTTGTCAAGTTTGCAAAACACTGCAGTAAAGACTGTTTTGTAATAGCAAAAGATAAGATGATTGTAATTAACCCATATGATCATTCATTCATTCATTCATTCATTCATTCATTTATTTTCCACAATTCCTAAATCACCCATCTCCCTTGAAGAGGGACTTAATCTTAAAGCAACTCTATATTTGTCTCTATTACTCATTTTCTTACTCTCTGTCTTAACATAGGATTCTTTTACCACGATACATGTATGTATTGTAAGTTCCCTTAATTTTAGAATAAGAGTTTGATGCAGTGGTGAAATCCAAATTTTTTTACTACCGGTTCTGTGGGCGTGGCGTGGTGTGGCTTGGTGGGCATGGCAGGGGAAGGATACTGCAAGATCCCCATTCCCTCCCCACTCTTGGGGGAAGGATATTGCAAAATCTCCATTCCCACCCCACTCTGGGGCAGCCAGAGGTGGTATTTGCCAGTTCTCCGAACTGCTCAAAATTTCTGCTACCGGTTCTCCAGAAACTGTCAGAACCTGCTGGATTTCACCCCTGGTTTGATGGATCTTTTTCCTGTATTTATACCAAAGAAAATTGGAACTCATTCTTTTTTATTTCTTTACTTTTTCCTTTCTTTTTCCTTCTTGCGTTTTTGTCTTACTTTTTCTTTCTTTTCTTTTCTTTCTTGCTTGTTTACTTACTTACTTTTAAAAAAAAATCAACAAACCTATACAAATGAAGATAAATGTAGAATCATATGACATGTTTTATATAGTTTCTTGGAAAATAGTTTCACTGAGTAATACGATTTGGGGCAGGGGAGATGTTAAATAATGACTCAGCATTCATTAATGAAAGAAAACAAACTTTAAACATTTGGTACTCATTAGAAAACATAGAAAAGATTTCTTTGGATAGAGAACTGTTGTTTTCAGGGGGGGGAAAGGAAAAAATATAAGATGATTTATAGACTCTTACTTTTTAATAGGGTAAATGGTAGTATTTGAAAATAGGAAAGAAAAAACAATTGCTCTTAAGTGTTATATGATTTTTTTATATGGCAAGAATTATACTTGGCAGAGTAGAACTAAAGTGAATTATTTACTGAAGTTACTAAGTTTCATATAAAATCTTGTCTTTAAAAACAATTTTGATTTTAATAGCTAGAGTTCATATTTCTCAAAGTGAAAAATGATCAAACATTTGCTTGCTGTTTGTTCCCTGAAACCTTGGAAGATCACACCTAACACAAAGTTGTGTCCTGGTGGCGCAATGGTTAAAGTGCAGTATTGCAGGCTAACTCTGCCCACAGCCTGGAGTTCGATCCTGATGAGGCTCAAGGTTGACTCAACCCTTCCATCCTTCCGAAGTCGATAAAATGAGGACCCAGATTGTTGGGGGTGATAGGCTGACTCTCTAAACTGCTTAGAGAGGGCTGGAAAGCACTGTGAAGCGGTATAGAAGTCTAAGTGCTATGGCTATTGTGTTTGTAAGAGTCAATGTAAGTGTCTAGATGACCCTTCCTCCATTTAGTAATTTAATCTGATGAAGACATAGCTGCCTGATCAGAGAACGTCCCTTATTGGTGTGATGAAGATTGTTTCAAAACTTAAAACAAAGGAGCACTTTGCAAAACTTATTTTGGCCTAATGGAATTTCTGACTAAATACTACGACTTCTCCTTCTCCTTCTTCCCCCTTCTTCTTCCCCCTTCTTCTTTTTCTTCTTCCCCTTCTCCTTCCTCCTCCTCCTCCTCCACCACCACCTCCTCCTCCTTCTCTGTGAGTTGTATTGTGTTGGGGAGGGTGCACTGAGGGAGCTCAACCAATCTCATTGAACATATGTTGTACACTGACAATAAAGATTTGAATTCTTCTTCTTCTTCTCCTCCTCCTCCTCCTCCTCTTCCTCCTCCTCCTCCTCCTTCCCCTTCCCCTTCCCCTTCTCCTATTTCTTCTCCTTCCCCTTCTCCTATTTCTCCTCCTCCTCCTCCTTCCTCCTCCTCCTCCTCCATTGTTTGAGGAGGAGGAGGAGGAGGAGGAGAAGGAAGGAGGAGGAGGAGGAGGAGAATAGGAGAAGGGGAAGGAGAAGGAGAAGAAATAGGAGAAGGGGAAGGGGAAGGGAAGAAGAAGAAGAAGAAGAAGAAGAAGAAGAAGAAGAAGAAGAAGAAGAAGAAGAAGAAGAAGAAGAAGAAGAAGAAGAAGAATTCAAATCTTTATTGTTATTTGTTATTTGTCTTTGATGTTGTCTCTCCCTCACTTTCTAGGTCTATCTCGTGTTCTTTGGCCTTCTCCTCTTTTTTTGTACATGCCTTGTATGATATAGTATCCCAAGACATGGAATATGTCCGCATTTTTTTTTAAAAAAAATTACATTCTCATAGAAATGGTAAAACAAAGTTAATCTCGACCTAAAAGGGCAAAAAAAAATTAAAATTAAATAAAAAAATAAAATTAAAAATTAGATTTGTTTTTTGAGAGGTGGGATTCTAAATATTGAGAATAACAGGAAAAATGAGATGCCTGGAAGAATGTAATGGAAGATCTCAGAGGAGGGAGGTCCGAGCTGGCTGACTGCCCCAATGATGAGGTGTTATATTCTGTGATGGCATTTTCATAAAGTGAGCAAACTACATTCAGTGTGATTTGATATCTAGGCTTGTACCGCAAAGATAATTATCGCTTCAGATCTTCTCATCTTGCGGCATTGGTAGGAAACGTTGGTTTTCCGCCAGATGAAAAAAGGAACACCAATTCCCAGGACTCTTCTGAACAAGGGGATGCTTCTGTATTTTGGAAGACTAGACCTGATTGTTTAATTAATCATGTAAACATTTATACTCAGCTCTTTAGCTGTAAAGATTTCAGGCGGGGTTTATAGATTTATCAAGGAGACAGTAACTGTTCCCAGGCTTATGGCCTTAAGAGACACAATGAAGGTAAAGGTAAAAGTTCCCCTTGCACATATGTGCTAATCGTTCCTGACTCTAGGGGGTGGTGCTCAATCTCCGTTTCAAAGCCGAAGAACCAGCGCTGTCCGAAGATGTCTCCGTGGTCATGTGGCTGGCATGATTAAACACCAAAGGCGCACAAAACGCTGTTACCTTCCCACTAAAGGTGGTCCTTATTTTTCTACTTGCATTTTTTACGTGCTTTCGAACTGCTAGGTTGGCAGAAGCTGGGACAAGTCATGGGAGCTCACCCCGTTCCGCGGCACTAGGGATTCGAACCGCTGAACTGCCGACTTTTCGATCGACAAGCTCAGCATCTTAGCCACTGAGCCACCACGTCCCTTAAAGAGACACAATACGAAAGGGGGAAAAAGGCACAGTCTGGGCAAAGGAAGTCAAAATATTTATGCATCAATTCTCAAGATACCGATAGAAGAGAATATTTGTAGCTCAGGGTTGAATTGTGGGATCCTTGGTGCTCTCTGAGCTTGGCTGCTTTCTTGAAGACATTTCATTACCAAACTAGGTAACATCATCAGTGCTGGCACTGGTCACCTAATGTTACCACTTAGCTCTGATGATTTACCTAGTTTGGTATTGAAACATCTGCAAGAAAGCAACCAAGCTCAGAGAGCACCTAGGACGCCACAATTCTTAAAATAATCTGATTTTTGAAAGGATTGTTGCCATTTTTTTTTGGCATATGCCAAATACAGGGGATCCAATCTTTTGGACCAATTAGTAGACTTTGAATTTCAAATGTGTAGTTGGCGTATGTGTAGTATGGTAGTATGCAAAGGGCCTTCATATTTTGCATCAGTTGTGCCTGCTCCTAGATGAAAGGGCCCTACTCACAATCGCTGATGCTCTGGACACCTCAGGATTGGACTATTGCAATGTGCTCTACATGGGGCTGCCCTTGAAGAGTATCTGTAAATTTTAGCTTGTCAGAGGCAATCAGCCCCGTTACCTTGCTGGGGTAATTGCCTGGATCGTGGCATTTTCCTTGTGTATACCTTTGAAAAATAAAACCGGAATACATCTTCTAATTAAACTCATATTTATTGTAAAGAAGAAAATAAAACATCTTACTAGTCTAAATAATTAAATTGTTACATTTTAATAAAGTTCCTACCGGCTACATCTCTGATAGCCGGCCTTCTCTTGGCAAGAGAACAAAGAAAAGTGTGAAGTAGAAAGAAAGGAATGCGGATATACGTAGTATCAGTTACTGATAAGACCTTGGCAAGCTACGGAAAGTCTGACAGTCCAGAAATAATGAGCTCTGCTGGTAAATACAAAAACACAGTGACATAGCTGGTGTGCAAAATGCAGTGGCCTGAGAAGTTATATATGTAGAGTGCATGTTACAACTCTGCTATGCAAGCTGCCTTGGTTACCAGTTGGCTTCTGAGTCCAGTTCAAGGTGCTTGTGTTGGCCTTTAAGCCTTGGCCTTCATGGCATGGGGCCAGATTATTTGAGGGAACCGCTTCTTCTCAATTTCGTCTGCCTGTCCTACCAGATCCAAAAGAATGAGTATGTTACAAGTTCCATCAATTCTAGAGCAATGGTGGGATTCAGCCAGTTCGCACCTATTCGGGAGAACCAGTTGTTAACTTTCCAAGCAGTTTGGAGAACTAGTTGTTGGAGGAAATCTTCCCCCCACCCCCACTTTACAGGGCTAATCCTGTAAGGAAGGCAGGAAGGAAACATTCTGGTGTTGTTTCTAGCCTAATCTTTATTGCCCTGCTTTACAGAAACTGCCTCTCTGGTTAACCCTTATTACATTGTAACAGCTAAGGCGAAGCGCCCATCAACATGAGTGATGTTGAGTTGGCCACACCCACATGGTCACATGACCACCGAGCCATACCTACCCAGCTGGTCATTAGGGCAGAGAACCGGTTGTTAAATTATTTGAATCCCACCATTGCTCGAGAGCCACATTTGGTGGGCGCCACGCAGTGGGCCTTTCCTGCTGTGGCACCTGCATCATGGAATCATCTTCCTCCAGAAATGAGGCCAACCTCATCACTTTTGAGCTTTTGAAGGTCCTGAGAAACCTGGTTATACCAGGAAATCTGAAAACCCCAGGGCACTGGTGGGATTCAGCCGGTTCTGTCCGGATCGTGTGAACCGGTAGCAGCGGCTGTGGGAGGCTCCGCCCCCCCGACATAAAGTGCAACTACTGAGCATGTGCGTGCGCTCACATTTGCAAATCGGTAGGGAAGGTAAGTGAATCCCACCTCTGCCCCAGGGGATGGGTGAACTCATGAGATCCTGAGAGACCTGGTTATAGCAGGAAGTCTGAGGCCCCCAGGGGATGAGTGAACTCATGGGGTGGCTCTGTTATTATTAAAATCCTAGTAGTTAAGGCCCTGAGTTTGTCAATGGGAAGACCCAAACGCTGTGTGATGGGGTGAGCTCCTTGCTCTGGCTCTGGCTCCAGTTTGAAAGCATACAAATGCGAGTAGATAAATAGATACCACTTCGGTGGGAAGACAATAGCATTCCATGCACCTTAGTGCATAGTCATGCTCAGGGGTGCTATTCACTTACCTTTGCCTACTGGTTCGCAAATGTGAGTGTGCACACACACACACACACGCTTCGTGTGCGCGTGCCCCGTCCACACATGCGCCCAGTCTTCTGTGCATGTGCTTTGCTGATGCACAAGTCTTCTGCGCATGCGCCCAGCCTCAAAAACGTGCCTAAATAGGATGGCATAGAGCCGGGACGGTTGAGCGGGGCCACCCGCAATTTCCGCTACTGGTTCAGGTGAACCGATCCGAACCGGCTGAATACCACCTCTGGTCATGCTGGCTCACATGAACACGGAAATTGTCTTTGGACTGTGCTGGCTCTTTTGGCTAGTAAATGGAGATGAACACCACCCCCTAGAGTTGGACAGGATAGGGCAAAGGAAATCTTTTCTTTTTTAAAAAATCAATCAATCAATAAATTAATTTTTATTTATTTATTTATTTATTTATTTATTTATTTATTTATTTATTTATTTATTAGATTTGTATGCCGCCAATCTCACTGTGTTGTGGCCCGTTAGCGGCCGGTGCAGCTAGTAGCTGATTCCGACAGTGAGGAGGCTGGTGTGGTACTGCGCCAGCAGCCTGTGCAGCTGGCACTTGAGTCGGACAATGAGGAGGCTGGAGAAGATGTGGTGTCAGGGGCGGGGATTCATCCAGGGCCTTCAGAACCTCCAGAAGCTCCCTTAAGTGAAGAGGAGGAAGAGAAGGAGCCTCTTCTCGATGCACGGGTGCACAGAGCTGCCAAAAGGCAGTAGTGGCATCTCAGGAGGAGGTCTCCTCGAGAGTAAGGCTTGGGGCTAATTGGCCAATCCCTTAGCCTATTTAAGGAGGAACACCGACTGAAGCAAATTGCAGGGAACAACTTCGTTCACATACCTTCGTGTCTTGTCTTAATTATCTTATCAGCTTCCTGCAAATTGCTTCTGAGTATTCTGCCAACCACAGTAAGCTTTCAGTATTATTCTTTGAATTCTTGGTGGCTGTTAATGCAGTTAATTAACAGCCGTTGCTGTAAAAAACTGGTTTATTTAGTAGGTTTGAACGGACTTTGTGTGTGCTGCGTTCTTTGGGGTCCGTAGCTGGGGCAGAACACACTGTCAAACAACTCCGGGTGGTTTCCAATATCCATAACTAACTAAATAAAAGAATTATAGGATTAAAACATGAAAACATTGGGCATTAAAGCATTAAAATTAACTTTAAAGCAGATTTAAAAACAAACAAACCGAAACAAGGCATAGTGATGGAGGTCAGATCTTCTGCTAATCTAGTAGCCACCTCTAAAAAGTGATGCTCCTATTGGGGTCCCAAGCCAGTTGGCAGAGTTCTGTTTTTGGGGTGTTTAAATGCTTTTAAAATAATTATAAAACTATAAAATAATTTTAATGCTTTTAAAATAATTATAAAATTAGGTCATGATTGTCTTGACTTTGGGTAAGTCCTTGGCTTACAACAGTTCGTTTAGTGACCGTTTGAAGTTACAATGGCGCTGAAAAAGGTGACTTAATGACCGTTTTTCATACTTACGACCGTTGCAGCATCCTCATGGCCACATGATTTACATTCAGATGCTTGGCAACTGACTCACATTTATGACGGTCACAGTGTCCCTGGGGTCACATGATCTCCTTTTGCAACCTCCTGACCGGCAAAGTCAATGGGGAAACCAGATTCATTTAACAACTGTGCTATTCATTTAACGACTGCAGTGATTCTCTTAACAAATATGGCAAGGAAAGTCGTAAAATGGGATGAAACTCGCTGAACAAATTTCTCCCTTAGCAACATAAGTTCTGGGCTCAATTGTGGTTGTAAGTTGAGGACTACCTGTATTTATTTTACGGCTTTATTGGAGCGTTTGATTAAGTCACTTTTGATTAAGTGGGCAATTGTGTAAATTTGATGGATGAGGGAAGGAAGGAAGGAAGGAAAGAAAGAAAGAAGGAAAGAAAGAAAGAAGGAAAGAAGGAAGGAAGAGGAAGGAAGGAAGGAAGAGGAAGGAAGAAGTGTAGAAGGAAGGAAGAGGAAGGAAGAAGTGTAGAAGGAAGGAAGAGGAAGGAAGGAAGAGGAAGGAAGGAATGAAGGAAGAGAAAGGAAGGAAGAAGAAGGAAGGAAGGAAGAGGAAAGAAGAAGGGTAGAAGCAAGGAAGAGGAAGGAAGAGGAAGGAAGGAACGAAGGAAGAGAAAGGAAGGAAGAAGAAGGAAGGAAGAAAGAGGAAGGAAGGAAGAGGAAGGAAGGAAAGAAGGAAGGAAAGAAAGAAAGAAAGAAAGAAGGAAAGAAGGAAAGAAGGAAGGAAGGTAGAAGGAAGGAAGAGGAAGGAAGGAAGGAAGAGGAAGGAAGGAACGAAGGAAGAGAAAGGGAGGAAGAAGGAAGGAAGGAAGAGGAAAGAAGAAGGGTAGAAGCAAGGAAGAGGAAGGAAGGAAGAGGAAGGAAGGAACGGAGGAAGAGAAAGGAAGGAAGAAGAAGGAAGGAAGGAAGGAAGAGGAAGGAAGAAATGAAGGAAGGAAGAAGGAAGGAAGGAAGGAAGGAAAGAAGGTAGAAGGAAGGAAGGAAGAGGAAGGAAGAAAGGAAAGAAGGTAGAAGGAAAGAAGGAAGGAAGGAAGGAAGGAAGGAAGGAAGGAAGGAGGAGGATACTTTCAGAAATTAGGCACCATGATAGAGGAGACCAAGCTCTCATCCATCAGAAGTTGCATTTGTCAGGTTGTTTCCCTCCTCCCTTTGGATTGGACCAGAACAGGGTCCAGATTCTCCAACTTTCTGAAAAGTGTGAATCTACCACCATATTACAGCCTTCCTCACCCTACGTTCCTGCCACACGAGAAGTGTGTACGACGCAAGCCCGTTTCACGCAGGCCAGTCTCCTCGGTGACTTCCGCTCTTTAGTCCTTTCTCAAGGATAGAGAACCACCAACAGAGGACATTTCCGCGAGATCCATCACACTTTGACCCTCTGAAGTTCTAAAAAGTCCAACCCCACTTCCCAACTCCATCTCTCCCTTTCCAGCCAACGTTTGGCTGCGCGTTGCTCCTTTTGGAGAAACTCTTTTGGCAAGGCGCAAACAAAACAACACACTCTCACACCCCTCCTTACACACACACACACACACACACAAGCAACAAAACCTGCATTGCACACCAGAGAGTTCCAGCTAGCAGGGTGGCTCGAGACGGGATCTCTGTAGAGAGAGAGAGAGAGATATTTGTGAGCCAAAGGGACACTTGTAAAAATTGACAGTGTGGTTGTATCGACTTGATGCAGGGACCAAGTGCCTGAAAGATGCTCAAGGAGATATTGGTGTTCATCTTATTTTGAAGGGAGTGGGGAGGAAGAGAGGAAGCGGGGGGGGGGGAGATAAAAACCCCAAGAGTTTTTCCCGGCACTTCGAAGAATCAGTAGTGGGTCCCCTAAGCGTCTCGTTTTCACAACATCTTCTACATCTGCAAAAAAAGAAACAAAAAACCTCACAAAACACCGAAGGGAATTTTGCGTTTTCAAGCACAGGCACAGTCGGGAGACATGCCTGCCAGAGGGGGGGATAAGAAGAGAGGTGTGGGGAGGGAAAGAGTGACAGGCTTGGCAGTCAGAGCCTTTTGGGGTGGGGTGGGGGTTACAGCAGGGGAAGGGGGGAACCCCCCCCCAAAAAAAACCTGAATTGTGGAGATGCTGTGTAGTGCTTCCCTTCTCCTGCATCCTGCTTTTGCTCTCTCCTCTTCCATCGCTTGTACCGTTAGGATGCTCTGTTAGGATGGCTGGCTGAGCGACTGCAGCCATCACCTGGAACTTTTTTTTTTCCCCTGGGAAGATGCTTTCGAGGGCTCTGGTAGAGCGCCGGGAGAAATCACCGCTGCCTTTTAAGCTATGGGGAGGAGGGGTCCTAACGCGGGGCCCGGTAGGAGAGTAAACGTATGTGAGTGTGTGTGTGTGTGTGTGTGTGTGTGTTGGGGGGTGGAAACGCCAGAGTACAGCAGCCTGGCTAGTGGCAGAGTGAGAGCCAGGTTGTGCCTGCTCTTCTTTTCTTCCTTTCCAAACCTTTTGCCTTATTCCTGGATGAACCCTTGTGGATTGCCTTGAAGATTGCTGCACGCTCCCCGAGAAGCTTCCCAGGATGGATTGCCTGTGCATTGTGACTACTAAGGTAGGAAACCGCACTTAGTGTGTGTGTGTGTGTGTGTGTGTGGGGTGGTGGGGGTGGTGGGGGTGGTGGGGGTGTCTTTGCCGGCTTTTTTTCTGGGGGGCTCCTCAGGATTTGCACAGAGGGGTGGGGGTGGGGGAAGGTTCTGGGTGTCGGATGGTTGGATGACAGTGTGAACTCCGCCGTGCGCGGTCGGGCTGTGGGATGAAATCTCTCTCTCTCTTTCTCTCTCTTTATGTTTCTCCTGAATCATAGAAGAATTGCTTTTTACCCAAAGTAGGCCTTCTCTCTCTCCCTCTCTCTTTCTTTCCCACTCTCCCTCTCTCCCTCTCTCTTTCTCCTTCCCTCTCTCCCCCTTCTCTCTCTCTTTCTCTCCCTCTCTCTCCCTCCCTCCTCCTTTTCTCTCTCTCTCTTCCCCTCTCCCTGTCCCTCTCTCTCTCTTCTCCTCTCCCTCTCCCTCTCCCTCTCTCTCCCCCTCTCTTCCTCTCTCTTTCTCCCTCCCTCTCTCCCCCTTCTCTCTTTCTCTCTCTCCCTCTTCGCCTCTCCCTGTCTCTCTCTCTCTCTTTCCCACTCTTCCTCTTTTCCTCTCTTTCTCCTTTCCTCTCTCTCCCTTCTCTCTCTCTTTCTCTCCCTCCCTCTCCCTCCCTCCTCCTTTTCTCTTTCTCTCTTCCCCTCTCCCTGTCCCTCTCTCTCTCTTCTCCTCTCTTCCTCCTTCCCTCTCTCCCCTCTCCCCCTTCTCTCTCTCTCTTCCCCTCTCCCTGTCTCTCTCTCTTCCCCTCTCTTCCTCTCTCCCTCTCTCTTTCTCCTTCCCTCTCTCCCTCTCTCTTTCTCTCCCTCCCTCCCCCTCCGTCCCCCTTTTCTCTCTCTCTCTTCCCCTCTCCCTCTCCCCCCTCTCTCCCTCTCTCTTCCTCTCTTTCTCCTTCCCTCTCTCCCCCTTCTCTCTTTCTCTCCCTCTCTCTCCCTCCCCCCTTTTCTCTCTCTCTCTCTCTCTTCCCCTCTCCCTGTCTTTCTCTCTCTTTCCCTCTCTCCCCCTTCTCTCTTTCTCTCCCCCTCTCTCTTCCTCCCTCCATCCCCTTTTTTCTCTCTCTCTCTTCCCCTCTCCCTGTCCCTCTCTCTTTTTCCCTCCCCCTCTCCCCCTACTCTCTCCCTCCCTCTCTCTCTCTGTGGTGTGTGTGTTGCATGCTTGCATTTTAATATATTTTAGGTTTTGCACATTTGCCTTTAATTAATAATTCAGGTCCTGGGGTAAAAAAAAAACACGTTAAGGCAAGATACCATCATCGTATGCACGAGCCGGCTCATTTCGATATGCAATCCTTAATGGCTTTTTGTCAGTTTTTTGCTTTGAACTCTGAGTACCGGGTGCACCTTTTATTCTTCCCCTTTAAAAGCCAATCATGTGGAGTTTTGATAAAAGAGGGGTTTCTGATTGGAGAATTCAGAGTTTTGGTGGGGGGACTTGGAAGGGGGGCACGGAACAGCTTCTTAGAATTATTATTATTATTATTATTATTATTATTATTATTATTATTATTTTAAAAGTAGCCTTAGAATTGAAAAGCAGCTGAATTGTAATACATGGGGAGAAACCGGATCTTATCGACGCTGGATGGGGAGTCGTGACTCAAAGTTAGGGCTTTGGTAATTTTTTTTCAAAAACAGCCGATTTTTAAGGCAGTGCAACCTTTTTTTCTTTCCTAAAACGGAAATGGCCTCTTGTGTCCATTTTTCCAGGTCCATGAATCTAGGAAGGACAGAGTGCCAAACTGGAAAAACTTTTCAATTTACCTGGCAAGGCCCTTCTTAATTTTTCAAATGGTTTCTGGATCTCCGGTGTGCTGGTATTCCCAGGGACCACAATGCCTGTAATCCCCACCCCCCACCCCTTTTTTGTGGCTAGCCAATTCCTTATTACAACTTTTTTCCCCCCTTAAAAAAAGGTTCCCTTAATTAAACAAAAAAATCTCAAATGTGTTCAGCAGCAAAGTTGCAAATCCTTGAAACAGATGGAGATGCATGCTACTATATTTGCAAGGTGCTGTATGAAAACTCTTTCTTCATTCTTGGTTCAAATCATATTCATGCTGTGGAAGCAAGGAAGCCAAAACAAAAAACAAGAAAGTTGTGTGTAGCTCAGAAAAGAACAATAGGACAGGAATTCTTACCATTGCCCAAAACACAAAATTAAACACCACCAGAAAGCTTCAGAGATACCAGTCTTCATCGACTGTTTCCTTTGTAAATTTTCTGGGGTAGGCATTATTTTTATTTTTATTTTTAATATTAATATTAATATTAATATTAATATTAATATTATTAGATACTATAAAATGCCACATGGGGCTCAGTGGCTAAGATGCTGAGCTTGTCGATCAGAAAGGTCGGCAGTTCAGCGGTTCGAATCCCTAGTGCTGCGTAATGGAGTGAGCTCCCGTGACTTGTCCCAGCTTCTGCCAACCTAGCAGTTCGAAAGCACGTAAAAAATGCAAGTAGAAAAATAGGGACCATCTTTGGTGGGAAGGTAACAGCGTTCCGTGAGCCTTTGGTGTTTAATTATGCTGGCCACACATGACCACGGAGACGTCTTCAGACAGTGCTGGCTCTTCTGCTTTGAAACGGAGATGAGCACCGCCCCCTAGAGTCGGGAACGATTAGCACATATGTGCGAGGGGAACTTTTACCTTTACCTTTATAAAATGCCACATATATAACAGGATCGTTATCATCCTCACCAATTCTGTTTGAAAAGCTTGTTGTAAATCCAACACTCCCTGCTACCTATTTACTAGCATTTTTTATCATCTTTCAGTCTTTTCCTTAGGATAAAAAAGTAAGATTTTCCACTCTTGGCAAAGCTCTAAATGATGATGGAAGTCAGCTTTCATCTTGGAGATCCCAAACAATTCAATTGGCTTCTTTGCTTCTGCAGGGTAACTTCCTTGCTTCTAGCCACCATAGTGCTAAGGGTTGTGGGGAGATTATTTACGTGAACGTAACTAGCATGTCCACTGTCAGAGATCTGCTAACTCTTTTCAGCCCTCCCAAAGAAACAAGCTACTCTTTGAAGATTCGGTGGGGGGGGAGTGCTTTAGTCTCTTTAGCTGTGGGAACTTCTGCAGTAGAAACAGCAGACAATAATCTGCCTGGTGTACGGTTCTGTAAAGCACAGATTATATAATATATCACCTTGCCATTGTGGGAATCATGCCTTGACTTAAGATGAATTTACTCCAAAACTGCAATTACAAGTTCCACTTAAAGCATGTTTAAGCGAGAGAGGGTAGAGGAGGGAGGAGAGGTGGAAAGAAAAGATGACAAGACGCAGAGACGAGAATGATGGACATACTCCGAAGGAAGGAAGAGCAGGAAAGCCCTTTGGTGCAGATTGTTTATTGATGCTAAAGACATTTCCCAGTATTCTTTCATGGCCTTAGTGTTGCTTGGATGCATGGAGATTTTCTTACCGTTTTAGCACAATATGATAGGTCAAGAACGGTTGCCGGAATTTGTTGTGGTCCGCCAGCAGCCTGCGGAGCTGGCAGCGGAGTCGGAGAGTGATGAGGCTGAGGAAGAACATGGGCCAGTCCTGGAGGCTGGGGAAGGCCCGGATGAGGGCTCTGCATCAGAGGCAGAGATGGGGCCAGGGCCATCGGGGAGTGAGGTGCGGACTCCAGAGCCTCCAGAGACTGATAGGAGTGAGGCAGAGGAACAGGAGGAGCCTGTTCCTAATGCATGCATGAGAAGAGCTGCCAGAAGGCAAGAGCAGCTCAAGCAAAGAGGACAACTCGGGAGTAGCGCCAAGAGATGATTGGCCCCTCCCATAAGGCTTAAAACAGACCAGCAATGGCATTTGGGCTTTGCCGGAAAACAACGTTGGTAGCTTCATCTTCTTCTTCGTCTACGTCCTGGGTTTATTTTTGTATCTGTGACTTCTGAACGTTTGCCAAGAAAGGCCTTTGGCAGTTTGCCTAATTGGACCAAGGTTTGAGATAGGACTGAGGAATTTGTGTTGGGAGGAATTTGCTTTAATTTAGTTGAACAACGCTGGGAATGAAGTAATTCTCAGCTGTTCAAATAAAGTTTGTTTGTTTTTTCACTGACTGATTTTCCTACTACTTACTTGGGCCTGGGTCTCAACAGAATTGGGTATGTCTAGTTTAATGAAAAGAAGGACTAGGGGTGACATGATAGCAGTGTTCCAACATCTAAAGGGTTGCCACAAAGAAGAGGGAGCCAGCCTATTCTCCAAAGCACCTGAAGGCAGGACCAAAAGCAATGGATGGAAACCAGAGGTGAAATCCAGCATATTCTGACAGGTTCTGGAAAACTGGTAGCGGAAATTTTGAGTAGTTCGGAGAACCGGCAAATGCCACCTCTGGCAGGCTCCAGAATAGGGTGGGAATGGAGATTTTGCAATATCCTTCCCCTGGAGTGGGGTGGGAATGGAGATTTTGCAGTATCTTTCCCCTGCCACGCCCACCAAGCCACACCCACAGAACCGGTACTAAAAAAAAATTGGATTTCACCACTGATAGAAACTAATCAAGGAGAAAACCAACTTAGAACTTAAGAGAAATTTCCTGACAGTTAAGAACAATTAATCAGTGGAACAATTTGCCTCCAGAAGTTGTAGGTGCTCGAACACTGGAAGTTTTTAAGAAGAGGTTGGATGACCATTTGTCTGAAGTGGTGTAGGGTTTCCTGCCTAAGCTGGACTAGAAGACCTCCAAGGCTCCTTCCAACTCTGTATTCTGTAAGCAAGGCTAGTCAATTTTCTGTCTGAAGGATGAACTGTGGAGAGCTTTGTGTAATTGATGATTGATTCTTGGATGATCTTGAAAGAACTTGTGATTCTACCTGCATAAGCTGCTTAGGTTGGTTAGTTTTAATTGTTGGTTGATGTGGCCTCTTTGTCTACCTTTGCTGTTTTTTGTGTTTCAGTTTTATGTTTCAGTTTTATTTGATTTGTATACTGCCCTACTCCCAAAGGACTCAGGGCGGTGAACAGCCAACAATAAAATACATAGATACACAAAATTTAAAAACCCAATAAAATCAAATTAAATTATTTGGCCCAGACAAATTAAAACACCCCGATAATTTAAAAACAGATTAAAATTTAAATATTTAAAAAGGGAAGAGATTAGGCCAAGCCCGCTTGATGGAATAAAAAGGTCTTCACAGCATGGCGGAAGGAGCGCAGATCCGGGATCCTCCGTATCTCCGGGGGGAGCTCATTCCAGATAGTAGGTGCCCCCACAGAGAAGGCTCTCCCCCTAGGGGCCGCCAGTCGACACTGTTTGGCTGACGGCACCCGGAGGAGTCCCTCTCTATGAGAGCGTACTGGCCGGTGGGAGGCTATTGGTGGTAGTAGGCGGTCCCGTAGGTTGAATGCAACCTGTGAATTTTTATCCAGGGTATCCACAAACCCAAGGTACGGATGGATTCAGTAAGCGCGAAGAGTAGTTGTGTACAACATGCACAATTGAACCGGAGAACATTCTGTTTATCATCTGCACTATGCCAATGTGGCTCTGGAGCGGATCCAAATTCACTTCCAAAAAATTATTAGGCTTGTTCCAGAAGAGATAGATCAACATGGTCAGGAAGAAATTCAGAACATTCCAATGTTCCCTCATTCATTCGAAGCCCGGAAGAACAACTTTTGCTTAGTATTGTTTTTTGTTTTTTTTCTCCTGAGGAAAAAAAGCAGCTTTATTTCAGAGCAGTACAATACAGAAAAAATAGCTACTTATATGAGGATTCGCAGATTAGGGATAACATAGTTTAAGAGGAGCCCATGAAGCACAAATATGATTCTACATTTTAAAGGATTCTCCGAACTGGGCATTTATGGAAATGCAAGGACAGTGGGAGCCTTCAGCAAGAAGAGCCTTGATAGCACAGTGGTCTAAGCACCCTGTTATTAACACAGCTGCCTGCAATTACTGCTGGTTTGAATCTCTCCAAGGCTCAAGGTTGACTCAGCCTTCCATCCTTTCTAAGGTAGGTGAAATGAGGACCCAGTTTGTGGGGGCAATAAGCTGACTTTGTATAAATATACAAAAGTATGAAGGCTATTGCTTAACGCATTGTAAGCCGCCCTGAGTTTCCGGAGAAGGGCGGCATATAAATCAAATTAAAAAAAAAAAAGATATTCCAGATCTGGTTGTCGTAGTCTCTTCTCTCTGGGCTTGTTTTTAGTAAACTCTCTAAGCATCTGTAGGATTTCATTCTCAAAGATTTCTGGAGCAGGCTTTGTTTCTATATTGCTTTACTCACTATTGTGAGATTAGAAATATGTTGAGAGCTGTAGTCTGCTGGCTCCAAACACACTGTTGTACATTACCTGTTGCCCAAGAGTAAATATCCCAATTATTGCTTGGCTCATTTATTAGGCGGTCATAGGGCCGGGGTACTTACAGGACCGCCTTCTGCCACCAATTGCCTCCCACCGGCTGGTTCTCTCCCACAGAGAGGGCCTCCTCAGGGTGCCGTCAGCCAGACAATGTCGGCTGGCGACCCCAGGGGGAGGGCCTTCTCTGTGGTGGCACCTACCCTCTGGAACGATCTACCCCCAGAGATATGAGTGATCCCAGACTTCCGGACTTTTCGTCGGGCCCTAAAAACTTACTTTTTTCAGTTAGCCGGGCTGTCCTGATTCCATGTTGGTTTTAAATTTGATACTAATTTTTAATTGAAATGTTTTAAATTATGGGCCAAATTTCATTTAATTATTTTTAAAACTATTTTAACTTTTGTGTACAAATGTTTTTATTTTGGCTCTTCACCGCCCTGAGTCCGAAAGGAGAAGGGCGGTATATAAATCTAATAAAAGATAAAAGATAAAGATAAAGGTCCAGTTGTTGTTCATTCATTTGATTCAGATTTTCTTTGGCAAATAAACCGAACCGTTAGAGCCGCCATCCTGCCTTTCTCTCCAAGCTACTCTATCGTTCGCTCTCGACCATAGACGTACAAGGTGACATGAACCAGGATGCACTTTCTTTCCTCAGCTAGCCATAGAGAGCTCGTTCGCGCATGCGTCTTAATTTGGTCCTGTTCGAAAACGGCTGCCCCCACCCACAGTGTGTGACTCGAAAGTCTCCGATTAATGTCCCAAAGGTGCTTTTTCAGGAGGCAATTGGACTTTCTTGTTTTTCTTCGGAAGACATTTCGCTTCTCATCCAAGAAGCTTCTTCAGTTCTGACAGGATAGTGCAGAATGGAAGGATACCCCTATCCTGTCAGAGCTGAAGAAGATTCTTGGATGAGAAGCAAAACCTCTTCAAAAGAAAAAAAACCAGAAAGTCCAGTTGCCTCCTGAAAAATCACCTTTGGGACAACCCTGACCTGGATGAAGGAGAATCTCTACAGATTCTCCAATTAATGACGAACAGAGAAGTTGTTTATTATGACCATCTGCTCTCCAGCACAATTCTTTTTTTAAAAAGAATTTTCCTTTATTATGCATCACATTTCCAGTTTTGCATTGACAGTGTACTGGCTGTATCCAGTCCCTTTTAAGTATAGATAGTATTATACACCATTATTCTCGTAGTCATACAATATAGTCTCTTTTAAATACATAATGTTGTGTGTCATGGTTATAACCATTATTTTCATAGTTGTACCATAACACTCTTCTTAATTGCACAATTCAGCACAATTCTTGATTCTGCGAGAGTGGGTCTATAGTTAATGGCCAAGATAGTGAATTACGGATCTCAAGTCCATAGTTGGAAATATAGTCTTTAGTGTGGATTTATTAAGTGGCTTTAGGTATTCTCCCCTCCACCTCTATCGCTCTCTCTCCCCCCTCCCTCTTTCCACTCGGATCTGCAGCATGAGAGATAAATCACACAGTGTATCTTATAGAGAATAGACAGTTTCCCAGCCTTTAGCTCTTAAGGAACCAGCTTGCATTATCCCTGCTGGCTTTTGCAGGTCACCAGATAAGCAAGCTGTTTGAAACAGCTGCACTCTTGATCAGGCCAAATTACAAATATTGTTCTGTGTTTTGGATCTCTCTGTTCTAGACATCAAACGTGCGAAGGGGGATTAGTTCCCACTGGCACCTGTGGAAAAAGGAACCAGGTTTAAATTCGTAGAACTACTGTACATCTTTACCCAACGGGGCTTAGAAGAAAATCGCATTATGAATTAAGGCTGTACATTTGAATAGAGTCCATAAAAGATGCACAGAATTTTATTATGATTTTGTCCTCTTTTCTTTCTCCCAAGGGCCAACTACAATAGCCCCCCTGGGGGGGGCACTCTTTGGCTAGATAATACACAGGAGACCCTTTGAATGCTTTGAACTGCAAGACAGATGTTAAGAGTAATTGTTAATGTTAGCTTTATTCAAATGCCTAGCCTGCATTTGGTAGTCTGCAAGATGTCCAGACTTGTCTTAACCGAGAAGAATAAAACAGCTTTACAGCTACCATTTCTAATCCACAAAACTGAGAAGAGAATCGCGTTTTTAAAGGGCTGGGTCTCATGTTATGATATGAATCGAAATGGTTTGGAATTAACAGAATATAACAGAATAACAGAGTTGGAAAGGACTTTGGAGGTTTTACAGATTTACAGATTAACAGAATTGGAAGGGACCTTGTAGGTCATCTAGTCCAACTCCCAGCGCAAGCAGACAACCCTATACCATTGCTGACAAATGGCAGTCCAATCTCTTCTTCAAAGCCTCCAGTGATGAAGCTCCCACAATTTCACTGTTCCATGGGTTGATTGTTCTCACTGTCAGAAAATTCCTCCTTATTTCCAGGTTGAATCGCTCCTTGATCAGTTTCCATCCATTATTCCTTGTCTGGCCTTCAGGTGCTTTGGAAAATAGCTTGACTTCTTCCTCTCTGTGGCAGCCCCTCAAATATTGGAAGATGGCTATCATGTCTCCCCTGGTCCTTCTCTTCACTAGACTAGCCATGCCCAGTTCCTGCAACCGTTCTTCCTATATTTTAGTCTCCAGTCTCCTAATCATCTTTCTTGCTCTTCTCTGCACTCTTTCTAGAGTCTCAACATCTTTTTTATAGTGTGGTGACCAAAACTGGATGCAGTATTCTAGGTGTAGTCTTACTAAGGCTTTATAGAATGGTATTAGTACTGTTCTGACCCACCCTTAGCAGAAACAATAAACAGACTCCTTGTCCCAAAAAACCCCTCTTTATTTATCTCTTGTGAATTAATGGCATTCACACACCAAAAAGTCCAGGCAATAGTCCTTCAAAGAGTTAACTGCAGTAACAGACCTTATCAGTTCTTTGAGATAATTGCCAGGTCGGGAGCTTCCAGCCGCAAAAGCTGTAAATAAAGTTCTGGCAAGCAGTCTCTGAGGCATGAAACACCATGAGCCAAATCTTCCGAAATCTGAACGGTTGTCTCCTACGACAACCATTTGCCTTTCCTTCTATTTATTCCCCAGCCACGGAGGGGCCATTCAGCATCCACGTGTGCCTTTCTTCCCGAGTCAATTCCTTGTCTTCAGTTGTTCTCCTCTCCTAACAGCTCTGCTCATACGCGCATCTGGAACAGGCCCCAGCTGTTCTTCCTCCCCACTTATCTCAGCTTCCATAGGCAGCTGCCTCTCCGGTGGCTGAGAAATGTCAGACTGCCCTGGCTCTATCTCTGCTTCCGATTCAGAGCATCATCAGAACCTTCCCCAGACTCCAGCACTGGCCCAAGTTCCTCCCCAACCTCCTCATCGTCCAAGTCTTCCACCAGCTCCACTGGCAGCTGGCGGGCCACAACAAGTACCTCACTTGATCTTGATTGTATCCCTCTGTTAATGCAGTTTAGGATTGCATTGCCTTTTTTGTCTGTACACTGTTGGCTCATATTTAGCTGGTTGTCCACTAAGACTCCAAGATCCCTTTCACAGTTACTGCTATTAAGCCTGGTTTCACCCAGTCTATATGTGTACTTTTGGTTTTTCTTGCCTAAGTGTAAGACTTTACTTTTCTCTAAGTTGAATTTCATTTTGTTAAATAAGGCCAAGTATTCAAGTCTGTCAAGATCCATCTGGATCTTGAGCCTATCTTCTAGGGTGTTAGCTATTCCTGCCAGCTTAGTATCATCTGCAGATTTGGTGACTTCCCCTTCTATTCCCTCATCTAAGTTGCTTATGAAGATATTGAAGAATAATGGGCCTAAGACCGAACCTTGTGGTACCTCACTGCTTACTTCCCTCCATGTAGATGTAGATCCGTTAAGGACTACTCATTGAGTAAGGTTTGTCAGCCAGTTATGAATCCATCTGGTGGTGATGCAACCTATTCCACTTTTTTCTAGCTTACCAAGAAGTAGGCTGTGGTCTACTTTGTCGAATGACTTGCTGAAGTCTAAGTTTATTATGTCCACGGTATTTCGCTGGTCCGCTAATTTAGTCACTATATTGAAGAATGAAATAAGATTGATGTCAACTTGCAAAGCTTTCAAGTTGCCATGAGCAGGAGGGAGGGAGAACTGAAGTGAATTCCATACATTCTTTCTCTGTTACAAGTAAAAATACCTAACTATCTGCATGTACATATATGAGGCTATGTAAGAGTTAAATCTTGATATACCCAATGTCCCTCCCATTGACTCCTCCTTACCTTTAGCTCCTCTTCCTGTGTATATATACTGATGTTCTGAGCTGCGAGACCTTCTTGCCTGATGACCTCCTATAATAGAAAACATGTAAATAAATGTTATTGAACTTTAATGACTTGCATTCCGATTATTGGGCCTGCAAAAAAGAAAAATAAGCAAACAATCTCACCGCAATCAGAAGGAGGGTGTTGGGTTTCACAGCCAGCCAAAGTGGTTAATTGGAGAATGTGTTTTATGACATGGCCAGAGAGGAGGGGAGAGACAGGGTCATAGGGGAACGTAAATCTACGTAGGATCAGTCCTAACTGCATCCGAGTATTGCCGGAATGGTGCTCCTAATAAATGAATATATTTCCTTTGAAGTTTGGATCATGGCTCATGAATTAATTAGGGCATCTTTCGGAAACTTGACAATTGATCTGTTTTTAACAAACCCGTGCTGACTGCTAGTTATTACTTT
Organism: Arizona elegans; assembly: GCA_022577455.1. Lineage (NCBI taxonomy): Eukaryota > Metazoa > Chordata > Lepidosauria > Squamata > Colubridae > Arizona > Arizona elegans. The sequence continues at coordinate 8,081,220 of JAKOOJ010000025.1, read as the reverse complement.
AGTCCAACCCCCTGATCCAGCAGGAGACTCTACACCAGCGGTCCCCAACCTTTGGGGCATGAGGGACCAGTTCCGTGGAGAAAGGTTTTTCCGCAGACCGGAGGGGCCGTGGTTTCATGTGCTGCTTGCATCCCACGGATGGAGCTTTGTTTTATTTGCACAGCCCAGTTTTTGGCATGCCACAGACCAATGCCGGTCCATGAACCAGGGGTTGGGGACCCCTGCCCTATACCAATCAGGACAAGTGGTTGTCCAGGCTCTTCTTAAAAGCCTCCATTGATGGAGCACCCACAACCTTTGAAGGCAAGTCATTCCACTGGTTAATTGTTCACACTGTTAGGAAATTTCTCCTTAGTTCGAGGTTGGTTCTCTCCTTGATTAGTTTCCATCCATTGTTTCTTTTCTTGCCTTCTGGTGCTTTGGAAAATAAGTTGAGCCCCCCCCTCTTCTTTGTGGCAGCCCCTCAAATGCTGGAACGCTGCTATCATGTCACCCCTAGTTCTTTTCACTAATTCTTCTTTCACTTTCACTTTTCAGGTAGATATTTTGATGACTTTGGCTCCCGGAGTAGGTTTAATTAAGAGTCGAACTGAGTGCAGTGAGAATTAGGTACTGTAGTTTTTCAAGTGAGCAAGGACACCGTTTGTAAATTCTCGTTTCTCAACTTACTTCCCAAGTGTTATTAATGTGTGCACACATCCATTCATTTACGTAATTATATTTCTATAGCTCCAGAAAATGGATGACTTTCCGATTGTTAATTAGAAACCTGTAAAGCGTTCCATTGAAAATGGCAGTCCACAATAAAGCAACCACAATCATCATTTTCTTTTAATGATCCCTGGTGGGGTGTAGGGGAACTGAATGGAGCCAAGTGTTTACTGGCCAGATGCCCTTCCTGTCGCTAATGCGGAGTTATATTTAGCAGATACATTCTCATTGTGCCCAGAGACAGAAATATCTACCTCTAAGATCGAACTCACAACCGCCTGATTGCGAGGCGAGAGCTCCACCTCTAGGCCACCGTACTACTCAATAATGCAACCACAATGGAAGCTTAGAATAAATAATATCATCTCCAAACATTTTTTTAAAACAATTCCCATAACCTAAGAAATTTAAAAATATGTATTCAAACTACGGTGTCTATGGGAGAACATCTGGGGCAGATGTTGAATCCCATTTGTCCAAGAAAGGGCATCAAAAGATCATCTCAATATCTTTATTTATTTATTTATTTAAAAGATTTGTAAGGTTATTCATCTTAAAATACAACTTTGTTCACAATAACAATAAAAGGCAGAATTGTAAAAAAACAAAAAAAAACAATAGTATGTTATAATATACTATACAATATTGTGAACATAATGCTATATAATACTATGAAAATAATACTAGTTCAAGAAGGAACGTGGTAGCTCAGTAGCTAAGAGGCTGAGGTTGTCGATCGAAATGGTCGGCAGTTCAGTGGTTTGAATCCCTAGTGCCACATAAAGGGGTGAGCTCCCGTTACTTGTCCCAGCTTCTCCCAACCTAGCAGTTCGAAAGCAGGTAAAAAATGCAAGTAGAAAAATAGGGACCACCTTTGGTGGGAAGGTCACAGCGTTCCGTGCGCCTTTGGCGTTGAGTCATGCCGGCCACATGACCATGGAGATGTCTTCGGACAGCGCTGGCTCTTCGGCTTTGAAACGGAGATGAGCACTGCCCCCTAGAGCTGGAAACGACTAGCACACATGACCTTCTGACCAGCAAAATCAATGGGGAAGCCAGATTCACTTAACAACCGGGTAACTAACTTAACAACTGCAGTGAGCCATTCAACAGCGGTGGCAAAAAAAATGGTAAAATGGTGGCAAAATCGACTTAACAATTCTCTCGCTTAGCCATGGCAAATTTTGGGCTCCGTTGTGTCTGTAAGTCAAGGACTATCTGTATACAATGCAGGTCTTTATGGGATAAGTACAGAATCTAGAAATAGAGTAGCATTTGGTGTGCTCATCGCAGCAAGTATTGATTCAGAAATGGGCTGCCAAGTGCTGAGTCAGCCAAAATTTCTGAAGGTTTTTTTTTTCCAAAGACAGTTTTGCTGAGACAGCACTAGGCTTATTGTTAACCAAGGCTTGAGGCTGTCAGGTAGAGGATGTGCCTGAGGAGATTGTTTCTCAATCTTCGCCACTTGAAGAGGGTGGGCTGGCTGGGGAATCCTGGGAGTTGAAGTCCATCCCTCTTCAAGTGGCCAAGATTGAAAAAATGCTTGAAATTATTAAATCATTTCTTCTCTATTGTCCTCCTGTTCAGGCTCTGTCTTTACAAACTTCACACTAATTTAAGGTGACCAGATTTTAACATTGGTAAAGAGGGACATTGTGGGCGTGGCTCATTTTGTGGGCGTGGCTAGCTGGTCATGTGACTGGGTGGGCGTGGCTAGCCGGTCATGTGACCGGATGGCCATGGCTATGTGTATAGGGTAAGGTGAACAGATTTTAACATTGGTAAGAGGGACACCATTGTGGGCGTGGCTTATTGTGTGGGCGTGGCTTGGAGGTCATGTGACTGGGTGGGCGTGGCTAGCTGGTCATGTGACCGGGTGGCCATGGCTGTGTGTATAGGGACTACTCAGAGGGCTGAAAAGTCATTTCTGACAGGTCCTCACACTTTTGACTGGTCCTCACACTTATGACCATCCTCACATTTATGCCCGTGCAGCATTCTTAACAACCATGTCACTCATTTCACAACTGCTTCTCTTCACCATGGTGACAAGATAGGGCAAAAATGTAAAATGTGAGGACAGTCGTAAGTTCGAGGACTGGTCAAAAGTGCGAGGACCAGTCAAAAATAACTTTTTCAGCCCTCTGAGTAGTCCATATGCACAAAAGGACTAACCAGAGGGCTGAAAAAAGTCATTTCTGACAGGTCCTTACACTTTTGACTGGTCCTCACACTTATGACCATCCTCACATTTATGCCCGTGCAGCATTCTTAACAACCATGTCACTCATTTCACAACTGCTTCTCTTCACCATGATGACAAGATAGGGCAAAAATGTAAAATGTGAGGACAGTCGTAAGTTCGAGGACTGGTCAAAAGTGCGAGGACCAGTCAAAAATAACTTTTTCAGCCCTCTGAGTAGTCCATATGCATAAAAGGATACAGTAATAGAGAGGGATGAAGGAAGGGAAGGGAAATTAGAGTAGGAGTGACGGTTAAGAGAGGGAGGAAGAGAGGAGGAGAAGGAGAAAGGAAGAGGAAGTAGGGAGGAGAAGAAGAGGGGGGGAAGAGAAAGTAAGAAGGAAAGAAAAGAGAGGTGGTAGGTTTGAGGAGAAAGATTGCTGTACAATAAAAAAGATGAACGGGAAGAAAGCCTGTTATGTATTGATACTTTTAAGCGGGAGATTCAAACCTGCATACGTTTCTGATTGGCTGACAGTCCCTCCTGGATTGTATATAAGGAGGACTGCAGCCCCTGAGTTTTTGCTGAAGTCTCACTGTATATTAAAGAGCTGTTGTCACTTGCTTGCTTGTGCCTCTCATCATTCCCGAACCACTTCATTGGCGACGAAGGTGGGATAGAGGCTACAAGAAGCCAACCAGTGAGACCACGAGCTTCAGCTAGGCGACGAGGCGAACCACAGGAGACATACCGGACATGTCTGCCTACGTTCCGCCCAAGCCTTTTGATCCGACCCGCGAAAAATGGGTCTCGTACCTAACGAGGTTTGAATGCTCGTTAGAAGCCAGCGACATGCAGGGCCTCTCGGCTAATCGAAAGAGAGCCCTATTCCTAAGCCACTGCGGACCGGACGTGTTTGAGATGGCCGAGTCACTGTGTGAGCCAACGCCGGTTCAAACAGTCTCATGGGACACCCTGATGGCAACTCTCCGGGCTCACTACGCTCCCGTCCCCTCCAAGTTCGTGCAGCGATACCAACTGAGGCAGCGCGTCCAACGAGAGGGAGAGCCGGTCAGCGCGTACATGGCCAGCCTGAGAAAAGCCGCAACTCATTGCGACTACAGAGACTTGGATGATGCGTTGCTTGAGCAGCTGATCTGTGGTGTTCGGGACATTAGGCTGCAACGGCGTCTGCTCGCCAAGCCTGATCTGACGCTTGCCGGGGCCCTTGACGAAGCCAGGGCTCACGAAGCCTCCACAAAGGCCGCTGAAACGCTACAGCGTCCGCTGACCAGCAAGGACAGCCCCAAGTCTGCCCCGGTGCACAGAGAAGACGCCGGATCCAGCTCGGAGTCCGAGTCGGATGAGGACGTCTTCCAAACAGAGCACCGGAGAAAAGACACTGGCAGCCCCCGGCGAAGCTGTCCCAGCTGTGGCGGGCACCATGATAGACTGTCCTGCAAATACAGAGAGGCTATTTGCAGGCGTTGCGAGAAGAAAGGGCACTTGGCGCGAGTCTGCAGAGCCATTCTGCCCAGAAGACTCAAACCACGTGAGCGCCGCAGCCAACCGGAATCAGCGCGCCAGAAGCAGCCAACGAGAGAAGGCGGCGCGAAAAAACGGCGCGAATTTGAACCGCGAGATGGCCGCAGCATACACATCGACCAGGCCAGCACAACGGTCGAGGACAAAGTCAGCACGGTGGTCGAGATCAACGGAAGACCGTGCTCGATGGAGATCGACACCGGATCAGCTCTCTCCATCATGTCGTGGACAACTCTGAAGAGCCTCCTGCCGTCGTTCCGGAAGGATCAACTCTCCAGACAGAGACTGCGCATCCTTGACTACCAGGGGAACCGAGTCCCCCTCGAAGGCGTGGGCACTTTCCGGGTCACCTACGGAGACTACGAAAGAGACCTGCCGCTGACCATCGTCACGAAACAGCTGCCGAGCCTCCTGGGCATGGGGTGGTTCCGAGCCCTTGGCATGGGCTTCACCGGCGTCCACCTGATGTCCAAGTCAACCCTGAAAGACAGCCTCCTGACCGAGTTCCAGGACGTTTTCGGGGACACGTTGGGCAAGTATGTGGGGACCCCTATTTCACTAAACTTAGACCCCAACGTAGCCCAAGTAAGATTGAAGGCCAGACGAGTGCCGTTCGCATTGAAACCAAAGATCGATGCAGAACTGGACAAACTGATTAAGCAAGGGGTGTTGGTTCCCGTTGACCATGCCAAGTGGGAGACCCCCATAGTCACCCCAGTTAAGTCCGACGGCTCAATCAGAATTTGCGCCGACTACAAGTGCACGATCAACAAGGCTTTGCAGCCGAGCGCCTATCCGGTGCCGATCGTGCACCATCTACTACACTCCCTGGGCCCCGGAAAAATTTTTGCTAAATTAGACCTGGCCCAAGCCTACCAACAGTTACCGGTCGACGACGCCACGGCAGAGGCGCAAACGATCGTGACTCATAGGGGTGCATTTAAATGCACCAGGCTCCAATTTGGGGTGAGCGTCGCACCCGGCTTATTCCAAAGCACCATGGAGCGCCTGTTGCAAGGACTTCCGGGAGTAGTCCCATATTTCGATGACGTCTTAGTCAGCGCCCAAGACGAACACCAGCTAGGGGACAGGGTACGGAACGTCCTGTCCAGATTCAGAGAAGCGGGACTAAGACTTAAAAAGAACAAGTGCAGGATAGCGGTCCCCTCGGTAGAATTTCTGGGGTACAGGGTGGACGGCACAGGCATCCACCCTACCGAAAGCAAGGTGAGAGCCATCAAAAGCGCACCAGCCCCCAAATCAAAAGCTGAGCTCCAAGCCTTCCTTGGACTGCTCAATTTCTACTCAATGTTCTTAAGAGATAAGGCCACGGTCGCTGATCCCCTTCACAAACTCCTAGGAAAGAATGTACCATGGGTCTGGGGGAAACCGCAAGCGGCCGCTTTTGAGGCAGTAAAAAAACTCCTATCTGAGGACAGTTTCCTGATCCAGTACAATGCAGAGCTGCCGCTCGTCTTAGTTTGCGACGCCTCCCCCGTAGGAGTTGGTGCAGTCCTAGGCCATAGACTGCCGAACGGCCTAGAGGCGCCCATTGCTTTCTACTCCCGAACTCTGTCCAGCACAGAACGAAACTATAGCCAATTGGACAGAGAAGCTCTGGCTGCGATTGCGGGGGTTAAGAAGTTCCACGAATACCTCTATGGCCGAAAATTTGAACTTGTGACTGACCATAGGCCGTTGCTAGGACTGCTAGCAGGCGACAGGCCAACCCCCGCTGCCCTCTCCCCCCGATTAACTAGATGGGCGATTTTCTTATCGGCATACTCGTACCAGCTCGTCCATCGGCCTGGGCGAACCCTGGGTCATGCGGATGCCCTTAGCCGTTGCCCCCTTCCCGACCTGCTGGACAACCCAACACCGGAAACCTCCGTCCTGTTGTTGGACGCGTTAACTTTGGGGCCCATCTCCTCCGGCGAGGTGGCGAAAGCATCAAATAGAGACCCTGTTATCCGGACTGTTATGGGTTGGGTTTTGAAAGGGTGGCCGGACAAGGTGGTCGGGGAGGAGTACCAAGGTTTTGCCAACAAACGAAATGAACTGTTTATGCAAGGGGGGTGCTTACTGTGGGGTGACAGAGTGGTAATTCCAACAAAACTACGAGGTAGAGTTCTAGAGTTATTGCACGAGGGGCACCCTGGCATCGTCAGGATGAAGTGTTTAGCCCGCAGCTATGTCTGGTGGCCCAACATGGACCAGGTCATTTCCGAGTGGGTGGGGAAGTGCAGACCCTGCCAGGAGTCTCGCCCCGATCCCCCAGTAGCGCCCATCCGAGAGTGGGAGAAACCAAAAGGCCCATGGGGGAGGATCCACATTGATTTTGCCGGCCCGTTCCATGGCCAAACGTTCTTAATAGTAGTGGATGCCTTTTCAAAATGGCTCGAAATTGTATTAATGCCATCCACAACGGCCGAAGCGGTTATCAAGGCCCTAAGAAAGTTGTTTGCCACCCACGGCCTGCCGGATACCTTGGTGTCGGACAATGGGCCCCAATTTACAGCAACCCTGTTTGAAGGTTACTTGGCCGGCCTGGGAATCCGCCATGCCCTATCAGCCCCATTTCACCCGGCTTCCAACGGATTGGCTGAACGATTTGTCAGGACAGCCAAGGAAGCACTATCCAGATTAGACAATGGGGACTGGCAGGCCAGGATAGATCAATTCCTTGCGGTTCAGCATGCATCACCATGCACGGCAACAGGGAGAAGCCCAGCAGAGCTCCTCATGGGGAGAAAGCTCCGGTGTGTGTTGGACAGGCTTCACCCTAACTATTCGCACGAAAACTTTAAGGGAGAGACCTGTGGCTTAAGGCAGTTTCAGGTCGGGTCCCCAGTGTTCGCTCGCAATTATGCCAGCGGTCCTCTGTGGGTCGCAGGAACCATAGTGGGGATAACAGGCCCAAAATCATACACGGTGGACGTGGGGGTAGATAGACTCTGGAAGCGCCACATAGACCAACTGAGGAAACGGGCGGTTGGCGAGGCAAACATCAACGCAGACATGTCCGAGCCTAACTATGACCACTTCTCCAAAACAGCTAACTCAAGCCCGGGGCCGCGAGAATACTTAGCTGACAAGCCCTGGTTCCAGCGCCGCCCCAGCGAGTCGCCACTCCCAGCCGGGGATAACCACGCCCCGGACAAAATCCAGGAGGTTCCATTGGCGGAGCCGGGAGAGACAAAGAGTCCCTCCGACCAGCTCGACGCCCCACCAAACACTGAACTGCGCAGGTCAACTAGGGCGAGAACTCAGCCTAAGCACCTGCGAGATTTTGTTTGTAAATATGTTAATTTTTGAATGTCAGTGCCTTCTGGGAAGGGAGGGGTGTTATGTATTGATACTTTTAAGCGGGAGATTCAAACCTGCATACGTTTCTGATTGGCTGACAGTCCCTCCTGGATTGTATATAAGGAGGACTGCAGCCCCTGAGTTTTTGCTGAAGTCTCACTGTATATTAAAGAGCTGTTGTCACTTGCTTGCTTGTGCCTCTCATCATTCCCGAACCACTTCAAAGCCAACCCCAAACAAATATAAAGATATTAAGATAAAGAATGAATTGTTAAACTTTAAAGAATAAAAGAGAACAAATATGAATAAATAGCAATAATTAGAAACACACATACATACAATGTATTTTCTTTGAACAGAATATTTGGCTGGTTCACAAATTTAAACAGTGTTTAGTCATTTCAATTAAATTTACAATTTCTATATTTCCTTTTTGCCATATTTATTCCTCATCTATTTTTTTAAAAAAACAATTTTACCCTTCATCCTCATCTCTAATCTTAATCAAATTCAATTTTTCCCTTCTATTCTATTTTATACCCCTTCCCATTGTCATCTATTTTTATTTCCATCCTCACATTGGTTCATTATGTAATTATGTAATACAGTTGTTTAATACAAATTCAACATTTTAATATAAATCAATTAGTTATATAACTATCTTTTTTGTATATTAATCAATATGAACATGAATATTCCAATTATTTCCATGCAATCCAATTTCTTACAAATCAATTAATTATACTTACCAATAATAATAAACCAAATAATTTCCCCCATATATTCCTCCAAACCACAATTTAACCATTTCTGCTTTCAACACAGTATACAATTAATAATATCTCAATTATTACAATTCCCTAGTTAAAAAGAGCTTTTTTTTCTTTTGTGTTTTAAAATCTTGAACTCTCCTCTTTTGCCCTAAATAATTTTCCATTGTTTGCACTTACCTTTTTTGGTGAGGAAAAGGAAAATAAATCTGCTGCCTAATTTTCCAACGTTGCAAGCAAACCGCAAAGCCAACAGCCTGTTTTACTTTCAGTTTCGTTTTGAGCTTGGTTTGCACAAAGAGGAAAAAAAAACTGAGCAATTTAGCAAGAGCAGAGCCCTGTGCAAATCAGCTGAGAGGGGGAAGCCGAGCTAATCAACGTAGGGCGGCCCTTTGAAGCCCCACGGCAAGAGTTTAAAGAGTTTTTTTTCCCTCTAGCCATCAGCGGGGATTCAGGAGGCAGAATGAAAAATCGGGACTTTTTTAAAACGCCGCGGGACACGGGACAAATTGCTCAAAAGCGGGACTGTCCCGCCAAAAGCGGGACGTCTGGTCACCTTACACTAATTGGCACTTTCTGGTTCTTTTTTTTTTCCTTCTCCCATGCAATCAACATTAAAGAAGATTCTAATGAATGGAGAAGGGTCAGAACCACTCTCTGTAGCCATCTAAGATGGCTGACTGTTAGAATATGTTCAAGATATCCTAACTCAGGGGTTCCCCAACCTCTGGGCCACAGCCCGCTAGTGGGCCTGTGCTGTTTGTAACTGGGCCTTGGAAACGACGGGTGTTTGTATGTTTTTCTACTAGTGTTGCCAGGTGTCCACTATTTGAGCGGACAGTCCGCTTTTTTCACATTATGTTCACTATTTTTTTTCACAAAATAGTGGACATTTTTTTTTATTCAAAAGCTTTATGATGAAATTAAAATGTAATTTAATATTTTACATATTATTATAATATATTTGATGTTTTGAATTGTAAGTAAAGTTTTGAAGTGATTATTTTAATACGTGTTAAAATGTTTGTAAGAAAATATATAATTTAATTGTATTTTTTTTTTTTTTTACTACTTAACACACACACACACCCGCTTGTCCGCTATTTTTTGGAAGCAGACCTGGCAACCCTATTTTCTACAAACCCCAGTATCCCCAGTCAGCATATCTACAAGCTGATTGGAAAGTGATAGTCTAGGTCAGGGATGGGCAATAGTGGCTCTTTTACAACCTGTGGACTTCAACTCCCAGAATTCCTGAGACAGCTTGGCTGTCTCAAGAATTCTGGGAGTTGAAGTCCACAGATTGTAAAAGAGCCACAATTGCCCACCCCTGGTCTAGGCCCGTGATGGCGAACCTATGGCATGTGTGCCAGAGGTGGCACGCAGCACCCTCTCTGTGGGCACATGAGCCGTTGCCCCAATTCAGCTCCGCTGCGCATGTGCGTGCGCCTCCTGCTGGCCAGCTGGTCTTCAGGGGGCCACACACACATGTGTGGAGGGGGGCAGGGTGCATGTGTGGGGGTGGTGCATGCATTGCATTTTGGGGGTTTGGGCACTCGCGTGCATTCACGCGCGCTGGTCTGGAAAAGGTTAGCCATCACTGGTCTAGGCATATTGAACAAAAATGTGAAGGGATGGCATAGAATTAACGGACACGGAAGGATTAATCAAAGTTTATTTCCGGTGTCGACATTTGAACACAATAAATAGTAACCAAATTTCAGAACATATCTGCTAGTGCTTTTCAAACAACAAAAATTATTAAAAGGAATTGGCTATCGTGTCCTATAATTGTTGGGTTGTTATAAAGGTATGAGCAAACACACAATTCACTTGATCAATGCTTTTCTCTGTAATCATAATCATATCCAAATCTCATTTTATATTGAAGGGATATAATAATAATAATAGAATAGGTAGAATTAGTGGGACATAATAGCAGAGTCAGTAAAATTAGTTTGACTTGCTGTTTTGCTTCTGTAAGAATTGCTTTGTTAAGAATTGGAATTGCCTCTGCCATTTGCTTCTACCAGTGATCTAACTCTGTTATCTTGTTTTTTTGTACAACTCTGTGCCTGGTGGATATCTCAAGAAATGGGGTATGTCATGGTTTGGCAGGGTTACATCAGACAAATACCAGTGTTGCTAAGCACCCAGCCCCTCTATTGCTAAGCACTCAGCCCCCATGTTCCTTGCTGCACTGCCAACGCAGGTCTATGAGGAAGGCATGGGCCAGGGGGGCAGAATTGGGCACTAAGCTGATGTCTAAAGGTATAAAAGGACACCACACTTTCCCCAAGTTGTGGCTTGCATGCATTGTGTCTGTATGTTCTGGACATAGTTTCACCCAGTATTTTGTTTTGGACAAAAATAAAATTTGCTTCTTTTTGCAAGCCTCGTCTCGAGTCTCACTCTCTTTGGCATCTCAGTGACTCGGGGAAACTTCTGGGACCTTACAATATTCTAGTGGCTTGCCCTGTCAGCATTGGTGAGAGTTATTAGAATTGTTGTGATCTAGGCCCAAGTATGTATTATCAGATGCAATCAGTTCTAAACAAACAGATTTTATTAGAACAGCTGAGAATTAACTCATTCTCAGGGTAGTCCAAACTAATTCAAAACAAATTCTTCATAACACAATTCTTCAGCTTTATCACCAACCTTGGTCTACTTTGGCAACCTGACAAAGGCTTTTCTTGGCAAAAGTTCAGAAGCAGAAGAGGCCGACAAGAAATAAATGCAGCAAGACAAGAAACAAATCTATCCACGTTGTTTTCCGACAAAGAGCCCAAGAGCCGTTGCTGATCTTTTAAGCCTTATGGGAGGGGCCAATCATCTCTTGGCCTTACTCCCAAGTCGCCCCTTTTGCTTTAGCTGCTCTTGCCTTCTGGCAGCTCTTCTCATGCGTGCACTAGGAACAGGCTTCTCCTGTTCCTCTGTCTCTCTGCTGTCCGACTCTGGAGGCTCCGGAGTCCGCACATCACTCCCCGATGGCCCTGGCCCCATCTCTGCCTCCGATGCAGAGCCCTCATCTGGGCCTTCCCCAGCCTCCAGGACTGGCCCCTGTTCTTCCTCAGCCTCCTCACTGTCCAACTCCGCTGCCAGCTCCACAGGCTGCTGGCGGACCACAACAAGAATAGTGTACAATAATAGAGTTGGAAGATGAACTTGTAGGTCATCTAGTCCAATCCCTTGCTCAAGCGGGAGACCCTATGCCAAATGCAGGCTGTGCACACATGCGCACTATGCGCCAAGCGCATGCTGTGCGAGTGTGTATGCGCAGTACGCACCGAACATGTGCAGCGCACCGGAAAAAAAGGCTTAAGAAGGCAAGTAGAACAGCAAGCGGGGGGGACAGCTATGCCGCGTGATCTAGATTTACTAGAAAGCAGGATTTCCTGCGAATATAAATCGTGCTGCACAACTGATCGTCGGAAATACCAGTTCAGAGGAACCGGTAGCATTTTTTTACTACCAGTTCGCTCAAATTGGTAGCTTTTATTACTACCGGTTCGCCCGAACTGGTGCAAACCGGTAGCATTTCGCCCCTAGGCTTAGGTATGTGACCTCATATGCTTTCTCCCATCTATAAAGTCCAGACTGGCATAACTCTTAACTTCACCAGACCTCCTTCCTTTCAGATGTTGATCATTGTCATCTTCTCCAGGACTCGACATGGAAAGAGACTTTCTTAAAAGGCAACTGGACTTTCTTAGTTTTTTTTTTTTCCCTTGAAAACATTTCGCTTCTCGTCCAAGAAGCTCCTTCAGTTCTGACCGAATGGTGGTGAGTACAAGGCTTGATATTCTTCGCAATCATCTTGCCATTACCACTCTGAAGGTCGGTGGTTACCTCTCTGAGAGTCGTTGAGGCCACTCGGGGGTTTAATCTGCAGACCAGATGACTGCAAAGAATGTAAATACTTCCATCTTCCACCATTCAGTCAGAACCGAAGAAGCCTCTTGGATGAGAAGCGAAACGTTTTCAAGGGAAAAAAAAAACACCAAAGAAAGTCCAGTTGCCTTTTGAAAAGCACTTTTGGAACAAAAGTGAATCTCTATAGACATCTACTTGAAGACTTTGCTTAAGATGAATGAAATGGTCTATCTGTTGCTTTCCCAGATCCATTACTATTTCTTCATTGAGGCTAACTGAACTCAGTGGGATGGTATAGCTGGAGAGATAAATCCAATCAATATTGTTTCTTATGAGATGAGAATGAAAGAAAGCGAAAGTGTGAAGGTGTCTTATTTCAAACAGCAGCCTCAGTATCTGCATTGTGATCAGCCAATCAATAAACATTGTTCCTTCCAAAAACAAAATAATGAAATCATTATTTTGGTTCTCAGACAGCCTTAGTTTGCATTGCTGCAATACACCTTTTTCTTAACCATGTCGTAAATCTTCCAACTGAAATCAAAAGTCTCTACATCTTCTTCTCCCAGATCGTCTATTAAGGGCTTTCTGTGCTTGGATGTTCAGAAGACGATTTACTTGTCCCGTCTTTTCAGATCTCATTTTGACTTTAGCTTTTCCTTTTCTTCAACACCTGCTAAAATGTTCCTAGATCTGTAGAGCTGATAGATAGATAGGTAGGTAGGTAGGTAGATAGATAGATAGATAGATAGATAGATAGATAGATATAGATAGATAGATATACATACACATACAGTATATACACACATATACATACATACGTATGTATGTATGTAGGTATGTAGGTATGTAGGTATATATCTTTTCTCTAACTTTTCGTAGGTTTCGTACACACACACACACACACACACACACATTGTTGTGACCCTGACTTCTGAGCCTGTCCTACAGAGGAAGAGGACTCAGAAGGTGATGGGGAGGAATTGATAAGGCCTCCCTCTCCAGGAACCTCCTCTCTGGCAATGCCTCAGGTTCCATCCGAAGGCCAAGTGGAGCAGCCTGGGATATGCCAGGAGGAAAGCATATCGGAACAACAACAGATAGGGAGCGAGGATGATGAATCCTGGCTTGATCCCAGGCAGCGTCGGAGGGAGAAGCGTGCGCAGCAATGAAAGAGGCGTGGGAGGGCCAGAGTTTGAGCTGAGTCACTGAGCCACACCCCACAAGGAATAAAAGTGGGTGGGATTGCTCTTCAGGCTTTGTGACGGTCAAAATTAAAAACCTGAGAGTCACATCGCGTTACCTGAAATCTGGTTTGTGCGTATTTGGATTGGACCTTGGGTAACTCTTGCTTCGTGGATTCCTTTTTGCTACTGAACCGGACTGAGGATAAACTCTCTCTTGCTTACTGTGAGTGAAAATTGACTTGGCAGGCATTATGCAGTTTACTGCCAAAACTCTTATCTGCCAGGGTTTCTAGTCTGATTGCTTAATAAAATCTTGGCAGGCGTGCCTAGTTGTGTGTTTGCCTGTGTGGGGAAGGGGGACAGAACACATATATGTATATGTATACACACACACACACACACACACACACACACACACACTCATATGATATGTGTGCGAGGTGGTGCAGTGGTTAGAGTGCAGCATTGCAGGCTTCTTCAGCTGACCGCTGCAGTTCGGCAGTTCAGATCTCACCGGCTCAAGGTTGACTCAGCCTTCCATCCTTCCGAGGTGGGTAAAATGAGGAGAAGAGAATATTTGTAGCTCAGGATTGAACTGTGGGGGTCCTGGATGCTCTCTGAGCTTGGTTGTTCTCTTGCAGACATTTAATTACCCAACTAGGTAACATTATCAGTGCTAGAAAGGGGTGGACGGTTTGCTCTGACAACATTGGTGGGAATGTTCTTGGTAGTTCTTTGATTAGGCTGTTCTTTACTGAGTTAGTAGTTCCTTGATTGGGGTATTGTTTACTGCTTAGTATCGGTCTCTGCTTATCTGGTTGTTGAGTGCTGGTCAGGAAATGTGGTTATTTGCTTGCAGACATTTCATTACCCAGCTAGGGTATTAAGGTCTGGTGTTAATTAAGGTTTGTTTACTGCTTAATTGTTGGTCTGGTATTAATTAAGGAATTACCTACTCAAACAATTAAACAGGAAACAACCAGCCAGTCAAGGAACTACCATGAAGAAAACGACACTCTTACCAACACCGAAAGGGCAAGTATTATAAACAGAGACCAAACCTCACTCCCCTCTAGCACTGATGATCTTACCTAGTTGGGTAATTAAATGTCTCCAAGAAAATGTCTGCAAGATAGGGAAAGCCAAGGGAAATCATCAAAACCATAAAAAAGTGAAAGTTAGAATATTTGAGAGTGTATGCACCAAGACAAATTCCTTGTGTATCCAATCACACGTGGCCAATAAAAATTTCTATTCCATTCCATTCCATTCCATTCCATTCCATTCCATTCCATTCCATTCCATTCCATTCCATTCTATCCTTGGTGTCGACTGGCGACACCCAGGGGGAGAGCCTTCTCTGTGGGGGCATCTGCCCTCTGGAATGAATTGCCCCTGGAGGTTCGCATGATCCCCGACCTACGTACCTTTCGCCGTGCCCTTAAGACTCTTTTGTTCCAACAGGCTGGGCTGGCTTAGAAAATGAATTTTAAATTGGGTGTTTGTAGCTTTTAACTTAAGGGCCAAATTTATATATTTATTTTAAATTGTTTTTAAATTCTGTAAGTATATGTTTGTTTTAATATGGCTGTACACTGCCCTGAGTCCTTCGGGAGAAGGGTGATATAGAAGTTTAAACAATAAATAAAATAAAAAATAATTCTATTCTATTTCGGACATTTGATGCGACACTCAGAAAAATACAACACACTTCACTTAATCCTCCAGGGAAAGATTAAAGGCAAATGAGGTCCAGGTAGAAGAAGAACATCATGGCTTCAAAACCTAAGGGACCGGTTTGGACAAAACTCAGCACCACTTTTTTTGTGCGGCTGTTGATAAAAATAGGATCGCCAACATGATTGCCAACATCTGATGACGGATATGGCACAAGAAGAAGAAAAAGCAAGAAAACAACAAAAGTCAGAGAGAATAACAGTATAACAGAGTTGGAAGGGACCTTAGAGGTCTTCTAGTCTAACCTCAAGCAGGAAACCTTATGCCATTTCAGACAAATGGTTGTCCAATCTCTTCTTCAAAACCTCCAGTGTTGGAGCATTCAGAACTTCTGGAGGCAAGTTGTTCCACTGATTAATTATTCTCACTGTCAGGAAATTTCTCCTTAGTTCTAGGTTGCTTCTCTCCTTGATTAGTTTCCATCCATTGCTTCTTGTCCTGCCTTCAGATGCTTTGGAGAACCCCCTCGTCTTCTTTATGGCAGTCCTTTAGATATTGGAACATTGCTATCATGTCACCTCTAGTCAGGGGTGGGATTCAAAAATTTTAGCAACCAGTTCTCTGCCTGGTTGCTGGGTGGGCATGGCCATGGTGGGCGTGGCCTACTTGGCCTCTTGCACCACGGCAGGGGGAGGGACGTTTTCACCCTCCCCAAGCTCCGGAGGCTTTCCTTGAGCCTCCAGGAAGGCAAAAATGGCTTTCCCGGGGCTCCGGAGCCTGTTTCCAGACTTCCAGAACTTCTGGGAGGCCCATTTTTTTCCCTCCCAGAGCGTCTGTGTGGGCGCTGCGCTTACTTGGCATCCAAAATGGGCCATGTGGAGACTCCTGGGAGGGGTGAGCAGGGTCCTTGCAACTACCAGTTCGGCAAACCAGATGTAAAATTAGCATCCGGTTCTCCTGAACCAGTCCGAACCGGCTGAATCCCACCTCTGTAAATCTCTTAGAATCCTTCCTCAAAACTGTATCATGGAACGGAATAAGAATCTTATCGGTGAGATCCATTAGAGAGCTCCCTAAGGCTAAGCTGTTGATTAAAATGGAGACTTATTCCTTCTCGAAGGAGAGATGGCAAGCGGAGCAGCCTAAGGAATGAGGTAATTAGGCCGGGAACCGGTGGGAGATGGAATTTCAGATTAGGGGGCTCTGCATTAAACATGTATAGAAAGGCACTCTGAGAGGAATCAGGAACTGGTTCACAATCGTCACGGGTCTTATTTCCAAATGCATCTGCAATGGCCATTGTGAGTGAGGCGCTAAAGAACGGCCTCCCGTTTTAATCCTCCCCTTGAAAAGAGGGAGTTTCATGCTGCCAAATGTCTTACTGAGAAGCGACATCTTGGCGTGTGGCCATTTGTATGGTGTCAAGGTTGCTTTTTTTGCTTGACACAGCAGTTTGGGGGGCATCGTCCCCCTGTGCTGACCCAACTTCCCAAACACAACAAATGACGTAAACTCAAAAGATTCCTTTATTAGGAACGCTGGCAGCCCCGGCAAAAGTTTTCTCTCGCAGGCTAACAAATCCATCCGTCCGGAAGATGCATAGTTGTCTGCCACATCTATTCATCTCCACCCCTGCCTTTTATCCCCAGAGCAAGGGTGGGGTCTCGCTAGCAGCGGTGGCTCTTCCTTCCCAAGGATCAGCCCATAGATTTCCACTGTTCTCCTCTCCTCTGCCTTCTGACATCCACACATCAGGCACTGAACCCAGCTGTTTCTCCTCTTCCTCATCAGCCACCTCCAGACTTGGGATCTGTTGACTCTCCATCTAAGGGCTGACGGATGGCCCAGGTTCCGCCTCTGTTTCTCTCTCTCTACCAGCTCCATTCCCTTGTCCCTCTTGGAGCTCTCAGGTTGCCTTGATGCTGACCCTGACTCCCACGCCTCCTCCTCCTCCTCTGATTTGGCTGCTGGAGGGGCTGGTGTCTGATAGGCCACAACACCCCCCTTCTTTGCCCTTAAATTGATAGAATAGGAAGAGGCCATCATTAACAGCCCATTCCCTGTTTGCCTCGGATGTCTAAATTAAAACTGCCCCAGTGAAGACCTATTTGGCCTCTGCCTGATGAAATCCAATGAGGGGATCATCATTTCTCAAGGGAACAGGTTCCACAATCAATCTGCTCTTTCCTTCCTTTAAGAAGGAATCTCCTTCTCCGAAACTGCACTCCAGCTACTGCATCTGGGCTGCAAGCAACCAGAGAGCCACTAGATGGCAGCAAAACAATACAGACAGCACGTTGCCGCCATCTACTGGCAGTCTGAATTGTTGCAGTCCAGGCATTGAAGCCCTAGTAGCACTGTTTTTTTGGGTCCTGCATTCACATAGAGAACAGGGAGTGGTGCGGTGGCATAGAGGTGGAATTCTCGCCTCACAATCAGGAGGCTGTGTGTTCGATCCTAGGTAGAGGCAGATATTTCTCTCTCTGGGCACAATGAGAATATACCTGCTGAACAAATTTCCGCATTGGCGTCAGGAAGGGCATCCGGGCAGTAAATACTCTGCTAGCTCCATTCAGTTGCAAGGGGTCGTTAAACGATGATGATGATTCACATAGAGAACAGAAAAAACCATTTTTCTGATATCCTTGAAATAGATGTACACAGAATGTTGTCAAGACATTCCCTGTCTTTTGCTTTCAAGTCTAAATACTATTTTCTTAGTCAGTGCCCACAGGACCAGCTAACTTACCTTTCATTGCCTATCTTCCAATATTTCTGAATGCTTAAAGTACTGTATGGGGACCAGAATGAGTCAAAGAAGTTGAACCCGAGCATGATATAAGGTGGACTTCTTAGTTTCATTGGATTTTCTATAGGCAAATATTGTCTTTGATTATCAAAGCCACAAGTCACTTGTGACTCACACTGAGCTCCTTATCTTTTCAGAAATATTTTTTTTGCCAATCCAGGTTTTCCAATCTTCAGTTTCTCTTGTCTCCACTTCCGTGTTATTGAACTGAGTTGGATTGACATATATACGATTTTGTTTAAATTTCTCATACAACAAATGGCCACAGAAAGGAAATGGCCGTGAGGGCAAATGAGGACAAGAAGAGGGAAGAGGAAAGAAAAGAAAACGGAGAAGCAAAACAGCAAAACATGGAAGGCTGTTCACAAAAGAGGGAAAAAATGTATTTGGTCTTATGAAGATGTACAAAAAATGGAACAAGTGATTTTGACTACATTATTTTCTTATTATTATTTCTTCTTTGTCTGCAAGAAAACCATCAAGCTCAGAAAGCACCAAGGGTTAGGGTTAGGGTTAGTTGTCCTTTTCCTTTTCCTCCTCTTCCTCCTCCTCTTCCTCCTCCTCCTCCTCATCTTATCTTCCTCCTCCTCTTCCCTGCAAACCCACACTCTTCTAGCACTGATAATGTTACCTAATTGGGTAATTAAATGTCTGCAAGAAAACCACCAAGCTCAAAGAGCATCAAGGATGATTCTTCTTCTTCTTCTTCTTCTTCTTCTTCTTCTTCTTCTTCTTCTTCTTCTTCTTCTTCTTCTTCTTCTTCTTCTTCTCCTCCTCCTCCTCCTCCTCCTCCTCCTCCTCCTCCTCCTCCTCCTCCTCCTCTTCCTCCTCCTCCTCCTTCTTCTGCTCCTGCTCCTCCTCCTCCTTCTTCTCCTTCTCCTTCTCCTCCTTCTCCTTCTCCTTCTCTTCCTTCTCCTCCTCCTCCTCCTTCTTCTCCTCCTTCTCCTTCTCCTTCTCCTTTTTCTCCTCCTCCTCCTCCTCCTCCTTCTCCTTCTCCTTCTTCTTCCCTTCTTCTTCCCCCTCCCCCCTCCTCGGCCTCCTCTCCTTCCCCTCCTCCTATTCCTTCCCCTTCCCCTTCTTCTCTTCCTCGTTCTCCTTCTTCCTTCCTTCTTCTTCCTTTTCCTCCACCTCTTCTTTTTCATCTTCCTCTAATGATTGCCACCAGTTCACCAGTTTTTGGAGTTTGCTCATATGCATTTTTGAAACCACTGACACGTTTTCCAAGGGGGGAAAAATGTTTTAAAGGCTCGTTATAGCTCATTGGCCACACACATCATATATAAAGCATGCTGTAATTATATCTTGTCAAAAAGACTATTTCCCCTATATTTATTCCTTTTAAAAAATGGTAATCGCCTCAGGTCCCTTGTACTTCATTGTAATTTTCTGGAGGAATGAAGCTCGGTAAATCTCTTCATTTTTCTCTTTTGTTGGTCTCTAGGGTAGCAACAAAAAAAGGGGGGGATTACTTTGATCCCCATGCCTAAATGGCACCTCCAAGCATTGACCTTGTTCGGTTGAATGAAATTTCCGATAAAATTCCATTAACTTATCGTTTGTTGATCTTGGTGAATTGCCTTTAAGGGAGTGCAGCTTTAGCACTAAAAGACAAGAGGTGATTTGCGTTTAGAAGATCAATGAGAAGCTCCGTCAATTTAAGAGAGAAAGTCTGCAATTAGTTGCTTGGTCAGAGCCCATTAGGGCTTTAAGGCTGCGTGGCCTCGCGCTGGGCTGCATCTTGCAAAGTCAGAAAATGAGAACGCAGCAGATGAGCAAGTCTAAAATCCGTCCTTGATTTAATGAGGAGCCTGCTTCGCAACTGCTGTGCTCGATCTGCAACGGACAGAATTCGGCCCTATACATACAAATCAGGAAGGGTTTGATCGGATGCCACTACTAAAGCTACTGCAAGAGAAAGCAATCCTACGCTTCAAATCCCTTTCAGAGCCTCAGAGTCAGAGTCAGGAGAGGAACCCCTGGGGGTTCGCAGGGGTTCGAGAGAACCTCTAGCTAAGATTCTGTGCAGTTCGGAGAACCCCCAATCCCACTCCTGGCTGGCCCTGCCCACCCCGACCTGCCCCTCCCAGAAGCCCCCACGTGGCACGTTTTGGATGCAGATAAGCGCAGGATGCCCGTGAAGGGCCTCTGGAGCCTGGGGAGGCCGTTTTTTGCGCTCCCTGAGGCTTGAGGAAAGCCTTCAGAGTCCAAGGAGGGCAAAAATGCCACCTCTCGCTGTGGTGCAGGTAAGTGCAGGGCACGCACGGAGGCTCGGGGAGGGCGAAAAATGGGCCTACCGAAAGTTCGGGAAGGCCGGAAACGGCCTTCAGAGGGCCTCTGTAGCCTGGAGAGGCCATTTCCGCCCTCCCGGAGGTTCGAGAAAGCCTCTGGAGCCCGAGGAGGGCAAAAACGCCCCCCCCGCTCCGTGGTGCAGGAGGCCGTTTAGGCCACACCCACCATGGCCATACCCACCTAGCAACTGGGCAGAAAACCCCTCACTAAAATTTTTTTTTGAAGCCCACCCCTGCCGAGAGTTAACAAACAACCACTACCCAAAGATGCTTTTTTCAAAAGGCCACTGGACTTTCTGTTTTTTCTTTGGAGACGTTTTGCTTCTCATCCAAGAAGTTTCGCTTCTTGGACAAGAAGCGAAACATCTTTGAAACGCCTTGAAAGAAAAACCTATCGGACAATCTCTTGCGCTCTTTCCGCCGTGACCTTAAGACATGGTTATTTTGCCAGACCGGATTGGACTGAAGGAATTTTAAAGGGGAGTTTTAATGGTTTTTAACATTTAATATTGATTTTATCTGTTTTATTGCTGTGAGCCGCCCTGAGTCCTTTCCGGAGAGAGGGCGGCATATAAACTGAATGAATGAATGAATAATAAACAAACAAACAAACAAACAAACCATGACCGGGATGACTGAGAATCTCCATGGACAAATGGGAAATCTACCTTATATTGGCAACTAAGCAATAAGAGATGATTAATGAGAGATCTGCAAGAAAACAAAGCTCAGAGAGAATAACAGAATAACAGAGGTGGAAGGGACCTTGGAGGTCTTCTTTTCCAACCTTTGCTCAAACAGGGGACTCTATACTATTTCAGATAAATGACTGTCCAGTCTCTTCTTAAAAAATTCCAGTGTTGGAGCACCTACAATGTCTGGAGACAGGTTGTTCCACTGATTAATTGTTCTCACTATCCGGAAATTTAGTTTAGTTCCTTAATTCTAGGTTGCTTCTCTCCTTGATTAGTTCCATCCATTGCTTCTTGTCCTGCCTTCAGGTGCTTTGGAGAATAGGTTAAAATATAGAATAACAGAATTGGAAGGGACCTTGGAGGTCTTCTAATCCAACCCCATGCTCAGGCAGAAACCCTACATGCTTTCAGACAAATGGTTGTCCCATCTCTTTTTAAAAACTTCCAGTGTTGGAGCATTTACAACTTCTGGAGGCAAGCTATTCCACTGATTAATTGCTCCAACCAGGGTTGAAATGCTACCAGTTTAGGGCGGTTCGCTGGAACCGGTAGTGAAAATGCTACTGCTTCGCCTAAACCAGTAGTTAAAAAATGCTTTTAAAAGTAAAAAAAAAGTTCCGACGATCGCGCGGCGCAACTGATCGTCCAAACTTTTAAAAAACTTTTTAAAAGCATTTTTTAGTATTGGTTCGGGCAATAGGGAGTAAAAAAATGCTTTTAAAAAGTAAAAAAAGAGAAAAGGTTCCGAAGATCATCTATGACAATCAGTTGTGCCGTGCAATCCTCAGAACTTTTTTTTTTTTTTTTTTACTTTTTAAAGCATTTTGTTTATTACCTTATTGTCCGAACCGGTATTTTTGTGTAAAGCGTGATAGTTTGTTTTTGAGCTCTCTGTGACTCTGTGGGGTTCCTGCTTGTTGCAGGGGCCATTTTGTGTGAAGTCCAGCTGCTTTTGCATTGTGTGTGAGTCAGTTGTGTAGCTTTTGTGTTATTTTTGTGTAAAGTGTGATAATTGGTTTTCCCGGTCACCATAACCAAGCCACGCCCACCAAGCCACGCCCACAGAACCGGTAGGGAAAATTTTTGAATTTCACCACTGGTTCTAACTGTCAGGAAATTTCTCCTTAGTTCTAGGTTGCTTTTCTCCTTGGTTAATTTCCATCCATTGCTTCTTGTCCTGCCTTCAGGTGCTGTGGAGAATAGCTTCACTCCCTCTTCTTTGTGGAAACCCCTGAGATATTGGAAGACTGCTATCATGTCACCCCATTTGTTCCTTTGGAATAGAAGACCTCCAAGGTCCCTCCCAACTCTGTTATTCTGTATTCTGTATCATCATTTCCCTCCGTCTGCTTCGTGGCTCAGTCAGATCTTTTTGTATTTAAAAGACCATGTGGGGGAGAAGGGGGGAGAAAAGAGGAGAAGGATTGAAAAAAAAAAAGCCTGCTGCTCCCATATTAGCAACCGGTTTAAAAATATAGGGAACATGGAACATAGCATCATCGGTCTGGAAGGCACCTCAGAGGTCCTCTAGTCCAAGGATCACCAACCTTTCAGACCTCAGGGACCACTAAATTCATAATTTTAAATCCCACGTACCACTAATATGATCTGCCTAATGATCGGCTGAGTGGGCATGGCTAGGTGGTCATGTGATTGGGTGGGCGTGGTCAGCTCAATGTCACTCATATCGAGAGGCGCCTCGCCGGCCACTACTCGCCCCACCCCTCCCTTCCCCATCCGGGCTCCTTAGGGCCTCAACAGGAAGCAGTTGTTGGAGCTAAGCAGCCACCATGAGAAAGAGTTGGCAAAACAGCTCAGTTCAAATTGGATCTGACTGAGAGGGAGGCTCAGCAGAAGCACCACACTGAGGACTACGAGCATAGGCTTTGCAAGCAGAGGGAAGACCTGTGGGAATGCAAGGCCAGCTACCGGCGCCTGGAGGCTCAGCGGGCTGAGATGCTCAGCCAGTTCCAGGCCATGATGCAGTCCCACTGGAACAAGGCCCTCTGGCTCTTCCCCACCAGCGGCTCTTCCCTCCAGCCTTTGCCCAAAGCCCCACACCAGGAGGCTGAAGTAGACCCCGAGTCGGAATTTCTGCCCCCCTTCGATCCACACAAGAAGACCCTGAAGGGGGAGACTCTCTGAAGCAACACAAGCGTTCATTGCACGTATTCAGCCCAGGGGCCCTAGTATGAGGACCCCTGATTTAGTGCAATATAAAAAATGCAAATAATTTTTCTGCGGACCACCAAAATTTTCTCATGGACCACCAGTGGTCCACGGGCCACCAGTTGGTGACCGCTGCTCTAGTCTAACCTGCTCAAGGCAGGAGATATTTTATACCATCCCGGTCAAATGTTCTCCCATCTATTTTTTGAAGACCTCCAGCAATGGAGCACCCAAAAATCCGTGAGGCAAGATTTTTCATTGATTAATTGTTCTCCCTGTCAGAAATTTTCTCCGTAGTTCTACGTTGTATGATCTCTCTTTAACAAGCGTCCACCCATTGCTTCTTGTCCTGCCTTCAGGCGCTGTGGAGAATAGATTGACCCCTTCTTCTTTGTGACAGCCCCTCAAGTATTAGAAGACAGTTATCGTGTGTCCCCCCTGCCTCCCGCTCCCCCAAGGGGGACATAAAGAACATTTCCTGAGGGAAATTTCTGAGTTTTGATGTGCCTCGGAAACCTTCGCTATTTTAATCTTGCAAATTAAGGATCATACATTTACCATCAGGAATACAAAATCAATACCCAGCGTTAGATGTTGCTCGGCAAAGCAGGAGCGATAAAATGAAATATGCAGGAAGCTATCACTCAGAAATTTTCTTAGCCTGCAAAGGAGGTTTTGTGCTTTGTTTAAATCTCATTTCCTTCTCACAGCACACGAGAGCCCCTTCCGCATTTCTGAGAGTTTTTTTTTTTAAAGTTCTTTAGTGTTTTGAAGTAGTTTGCCCGGATTTTGGTAGTGCGTTTCCCCATTGTTTTGAAAATCCCTAAATTCCATACACGTCTGTCTGAATATTCCCTCTGAATTCTTTCTTTGGGATTTTAATGAAACGGAGGGAGGGGTTTATTTCAGGAAGGCAAAATTATTCCCCCAACCTGGAGCCTCGAACCAAGGGATGCTATGCAGGACCGTCATACAGATTACCACACAGGAAGCCCTTGTCGTAAAGGTAAAGGTTCCCCTCGACCATATGTGCTAGTCGTTCCCGACTCTAGGGGGCGGTGCTCATTTCCGATTCAAAGCCAAAGAGCCAGTGCTGTCTGAAGACGTCTCCGTGGTCATGTGGCCGGCATGACTAAACGCCAAAGGCGCACAGAATGCTGTTACCTTCCCTCCAAAGGTGGTCCCTATTTATTCTGCTTGCATTTTTTAACGTGCTTTCGAACTGCTAGGTTGGCAGAAGCTGGGACAAGTAACGGGAGCTCACCCCATTATGCGGCACTAGGGATTCGAACCGCTGAACTGCCAACCTTTCGATCGACAAGCTCAGTGTTTTAGCCACTGAGACATCGTGTTTTACGACCCCAAAATTTCCATTGATAAGCAAGGCAGTGGTTAAGTGACTTCTGCCCCATTTTGCAACTATTTTTCCCAACTGTTGATAAACGAATTGTAGAAAGTTAGCACCCATCCCTCTCCTAGAAGAATGAAATATTGTGAGAAATATTAAAAAGGCAGAATATTATACTTCCCTGGATGAGAAAAGGAGAAACATGCTCTTGGAAAAGCAGCCCCCGCCTTTCTTAATAGTCCTCAGCAGATGTCAGCACTTAAAGAGATAAAGAGATAGCCCCTTCATTGCATCATTTCAGTTACACCACCCCCAGCAGTTCAAACTTCAACCAAACCTAGCTCAGACAAACTCCTAGGATTTGTACATGCCCCATGGGAGTCTGATAACAGCCAATAGAACATATGTTCTTACACAGGAACAGGAAGCTCAAGTTCAAAGCCCAAGAGAAGGTATAAATACTCCCACTCTCAACTCCATATGGTCAGCTGCCCAGAATGACACATACTTCATCAATAAATGGACTCTCTTTCCAATCAGCCTCCATGTTTCCAGTGTATTTCTCCAGGCTTGGAACTGAACCAGATGGATATTTCTTCCCACAGAATCTTTGCAGCTGTTAAGTGAATCATGTGGTCACTAACTGAACCTGGCTTCCCCCAAGGACTCTGCTTGTTGGAAGCCAGTTGGGAAGATTTCAAACAGTGATCATGTGACCCCGGGACATTGGAACTGTCAGAAAGACATGCCAGTTGCCAGGCACCCAGATTTTGATCACATGATCACATCAGTTTGAAAACAGGCCATAAATCCCTTTTTTCGGTGCCGTTGTAACTTTGAACGGTCACTGAACGAACGGTTGAAAGTTGAAGATTATTTGTATTCTGTGCATGAAAACAACAATGGCCTGGCTTCCGGTCTGGCTTCCATCGCCACCAGACGGTCCTCTGAGACCGCCAGCCCCATTGCCTGTAAAGAGCCGCCTTTACATCTGAAAGGCGGCTCGAAAAACTCCATTTCCTGAAGGAAATGTGAGTCAGAGCAGGCGAGGGCAGGTAGAGCCCTCTGCAAAGTCCCCAGAATTCTTTTTTTACTCTTGGGGACGAGCAGGTTGTGGCTCCCTATTTTTGCTTGCCGCTGCTCCGGGCTTTGGGAGAACTCTGCCTTTTTGCAGAGCTAGGCGCTGGAACCGGACCAATCAACGAAATTAACAGATGGACTAATTAAAAAGGACGAGATTTGGACTTGGGACCCTAAATCGCAAGTATTTTTAATGATTTTACAAGCGTTTTAGAGTGAAGGAAAAAAAAAGTTTAAAATGGCGACTGCTGAGGCTTAAGAAGAAGAAGAAAGCCGAAAGTGAAAGTCCTTCCGTAACAAGCTACAAAGTAGCGGAATAAACAGTGCTGGCTAGAATCTGGAAGAAAAATACCTATTTTAAGTTTCTTTTTTCTTGGAGATTTGTACTTGATCTTGTTTGGGGAAAAGTTTTCTTTCTTTAAAAAGAGTTTGTGTGGCAGGATGGCTTTAAAACTAATAAAGCCTGACAAACAAGCAATTGTGGGGGGGGGTGTTCCCCCATTTACAATTATGTGAACAAGTTCTGAGCTTACAGACTCAGCAGAATGGCTTTAATTTAAAAGAATTTGTCCAGGAGGAAATGGCAAGATATCACGAGACTGTGAACCAGAAACTTGAAAAATTTAGGCAAGAAATTAAAGAAATGATACAACTAAAGTATGATAATTTGCAATGAAAGATTGTAACAGTGACTAATGCTTTTTCAGAAATTGTTATAAAGATGGATACAAATATCAAGTTATTAGAGTCTAAAATGGAGGAAGTTGATGATAAGATTAATAATTTGGACAATAAAATACAAATAATTGAAAATGATTTGACAAATATTCAAGACAATAGTTTAGAAGTAAAGTCTGAAAAGGAAGCTGCTCACAAGACTTACAATGCAGAAGATATAAAGCAAGGGATTGAAAAAGAAATTACAATGATGAAATACAGTCTCACGGAATTTGCGGTTAGAATGAGAGGGTTACAGGAAAATAATAGAGATGATTTAAGAAAAATATCTGCTCAAGTTCTGGCCGGGATTTTAAAGGTTCATCCTGAGGAGGTATCTTGTAAGATTGACAAGGCTTATAGAGTAAATTCTTGGATTGCAAAGCAAAGGCAATTGCCTAGAAATGTGGTGATTTACTTCACAGACAAAGAAATAAGAAATGATATTGTGCCAAAAATCTTTTAATTCTACTCTACAATTGTATGGAAGAAAGATCTGGATATATAAAGAGTTGCCGCCTAAGATTCTAAAAGATAGAAAGAAATTTGGATTTTTGGTGACTGAGCTAAAGAAACAAAATATCCCATTCAGGTGGGACGTTCCAGTTGGTATAATATTGAGATATCAAGGAGAAAGATATCAGCTAAATACTGTTGAAAAAGCGGAAGAATTTTACTACAAGGTTCTCCAAAAGCAAAATCAACAAGAGATAGAAATTCAAGATAAGCAAAAGGAGGTGGAAGTAATGGAAAAACAAGTTACAGAGGTCCCCGTAGATGAGCCGCTTCTGGATTCTCCTTCAGAGGTCTCAGCTGGACTATTTATAAATACAAGAGAGGCGGCTCTGGATTCTAAAGTGATGACTTATCAAGTTACAGACCAGCATGGAAATCAATCAGTCGATATAAAACTCATAGAACCAGAATGGAGATTTAAGCCACAAAAGCAAAACCAACAAGATCAAGTTATAGATCAGCATGAAAACCAAACAGTTGATATACAATTTATAGAAAGGAAATCAGGATGGAGATCTAACCCACAAAAAGTCAAGAAAAGAAGAAGCAGGTCACACAAAAACAATTTTTTTTAAATCAAACAACAGTGTAATGCCAGTTATTTAAGAGATGATTGAATATACGAAAAGATAGTTGAGGCGAAGTATTGGTTTATATTATCCTGAGGAGAGTGACAGACTTCTGCAGTGCTGTACTTTTGGGATGTGAAAAGGGCCTTAAACTGAAATGATTGGAACTATCTTTTTTTTTTTGGACTCTTTGATAAATATACTACGTTTATGCTGAGCTACAAGGCGAGAGAGTTATAGAATTGGGGCATGCAGATGATCTGGCTGTTACCCTATTAGGTGGTTGAAATTAATAATTTGGATAAAAGACACCTCTATAGACACTATATGGAATACAAATATAAAGTCACTCGGGTTGTTGTTGTTGTTGTTGTTTTTTATGAAGATATTTGCTATTGATGGGGGCAGATGGTAATTGAAGATACCGAACATACTGTTGGAATTAGGATGTGATGTTACCCTAACATGGGTGATGGAGTTTACAATCCAGCTGAAAGACATTACAGAAGATATCATATGGATTACAAGCTTAAAGTCTTTTTTAAGAGGATTTTATTTACATAAGGGAATATTTTTTAGTGGTGTGGGCAGAAGAATAAAGATATTATGAATTATTAAGTATGGTAGTCTTGTACGAAAGTGGGTGGAGACAGGTTAGTTTATTGATTGTTTAGTTTAAGAAAAGGGATATTATGTTTAGATATGAATATATGTAAAAGATTTGAGTTAAGAGATATAACAATGGGGGTGAAGGAAATGGGTAGACTATAAATTGAATAAATGTTAAATTAGGATTTATTATATAGTTTTATAGTGGAAGGTTGCTTTGAAATGTTATATTAATATACATAAAAGATTTGATTTAAGAGATATATGTATGGGGGGGTAGAAAAAGGGTAGATTATGAGCAGAAATCGCTAAACTGGGAGATATAATAATATTATTATGCTAAATTAGGAGTTATTATATAATGTTATAGTAGAATGTCATTTTGAAATGTATAGTATAAGGGGGATATGATAATATTATTAGAAAGAAAGGGTCAGCATATGGGGATGGAGTAAGGGGATGGTAAAGTATTATATAATCTGTTATGAATTTGGGTTTTATTATGAAGAAGCCACAGGGGGAGGGGAGGGGGAGGGGGGGTTAGGGAGGAGGGGGGGGGAAGGGGGAAAAATTTGTATTTGAAAAACTTTTTCAATAAATAAATAAAAAAAACCAATGGCCTGTGTGTGAATTGCCAAACCCTGTCTTCCCGCAAGAAAAAATGCAGGATTATATAATTTGCCATGATAAGAGAATAAAAGAATAACAGAGTTGGAAGGGACCCCAGAGCAGTGGTGGGTTGCTCCCGGTTCGGCCCGGTTTGGCAGAGCTGGTAGCTGTGACGCTATTATGTCACCGAATCAGTTTTCTTTCTTCGGGAGCTGGGCCCTCCCGCCCACCCCCGTGTTATTCCGACCTTATATTTCTTCTTTTTTCGCCCAGCTGAGAGGTGCGGCAGAGCGGATTGCCGCACCTCAGCTGGGCAGATTCGCAACGCGCTTGTGCAAAGCGCACGACTGAAGAGGCAATCGCGCGCAAAGCGCATGCACAAAGAGAACCAGTAGTAAAGCCTGTTAGAACCTACCCCTGCCCCAGAGGTCTTCTAGTCCAACCCCTTACTCAGGCTCCCTGCTCAGGCCCATGATGGCGAACCTATGGCATCTGTGCCACAGGTGGCACACTGAGCCATCTCTGCGGGCCCGCAAGCCAACACCCAGATCAGCTCCATCGCGCATGCCCCTGTGCCTCCCTCCGGACAGCTGATTTTTGCTGGGAGGCGCACATGCATGGGTGGGAGTGGGGGGTCGTATGCTCATGTGCGGGGGGTGGGGGCGCATGGTGCGCCCCCCCATTTTTGGTCCCAGGAGGCTTCAGGGAGGCCTGCTAGCACCTCCCCCGGGGTTGCGCGTGCATGCGTGGGGGGGCGGGGGAGCGCAGGGAATGGATCACGTGCACATGCGTAGGGGGCGGGGCCTGTTGAGGGGCATTGCATTATGGGTGTCGGCGCACGCTTGCGCTTTTGGCACCTGAGGAAAAAAAGGTTCTCCATCACTGCCCTACACCATTTTAGACACATGTTCTGAAGAGATTTGTTCAATCTCTTCTTAAAAAGAGTCTGTGTTTCTACAAGACTGCAACTCCACAGCTTTCTCGATGCCCCTTTTTAATCTTCTGCATATGGTGCCTGGCATTTTTAGATGTGGTATGCCAAGCATATATTTTCTTTTTCTTTTTCTTTGCTTTCTTGCTACATCCAGGCAAAGGATGTGGCAAAGTATTATTTTTAAAAAAGGATTCTGACTGAGGGCCAGAAGGAATTGCTAGATCTATTTAGAAAGCTTGTGCTTTTTAATAAAATGTGTTATTTTTTGGGGGGTGGGCCCTTCTTTCTCTTTTTGGCTTCCGTAGACCAGGGCTCTGATTCTCCGCTGGCTCTAAAAATTAGTGTCTTGCTGGAGAAATGATTGTGCGGTAGAATAAGTCATTTTATTCAAGGCCCTTCGGCCAATTCATGATTAAATAATGACAAGAATCCTAAATCCCTGAGAAACCTTCTCTGAAAATGCTCCTTCTGTTTTTGAGAGAAAAGTTCAAAAACAGCCATCAAAATGCATGAGGCAAAAACTGATCTAGAAATCTTTCTGACTGCTCTGATGTAACCGAGAGCATGCGTTTATTTGGAAAATTAATGAAAAAAACCCCAAAGGCAAGAAATGAATGAAAGAAATGAGGAATGGATTCAAAAGATATCCACGCCATTGGGTTTTCTTGGAGCGGCTTAGAGCTATGCATGGCAATTAGTTCTCTCCACTTAGCTACCAATTTCCTCCTATATACGCCTTGATTGTTGCATTATTCTAGGGCGTTTTAGGGAAAATTGGGACTCTGGTAAAAAAGGAGGGAAAAAATGATTATTGCCTCACTGGGCTAAGGAGGGAGGTTGGTTTCTTTTTAAAAAAAATCATTTTTTTTGGCAGAAAATGTTAGAAAAACATGGTGAAGAAGACATTAGAGAAGACATTAATAGTCACTCAAAGTAGTATCCATGCAGGGGTGAAATCCAGCAGGTTCTGAAATTTTGAGTAGTTCGGAGAACCAGCAAATGCCACCTCTGGGGTGAGAATGGAGATTTTGCATTATCCTTCCCCCAGGAGTGGGGTGGGAATGGAGATTTTGCAGTATCCTTCCCCTGGAGTGGGGTGGGAATGGAGATTTTGCAGTATCCTTCCCCTGGAGTGGGGTGGGAATGGAGATTTTGCAGTATCCTTCTCCTGCCACGCCCACCAAGCCACACCATGCCCACCAAGCCACGCCCATAGAACCGATAGTAAAAAAAATTGAATGTCACCACTGTATCCATGTCAAAAAGATATTTTGAAAAAAAAAGAACGTATTGACCCCACTGGATAATTAAGCCAAATAATGAAGGCAGTGATTCACTTAACAACTGTGACAAGATATGTCGTAAAATGGGGCAAAACTCACTTAACAACTGTCTCACTTAGCAACAGAAATTTGGGGTGCAATTGTCTAAAATCCAAAATTTCTGTTCAGGATAACAAATATTATCCTGAATATATTAGATTACCCAGCAGTCTGAGTTTTAAATGACAGAATGAATATGTTCTGTCAAAAACTGGAAGTTTTTAAGAAGAGGTTGGATTACCATTTGTCTGAAGTGGTGTAGGGTTTCCTGCCTAAGCAGGGGGTTGGACTAGAAGACCTCCAAGGTCCCTTCCAACTCTGTTATTCTATTCTATTCTATTCAAAACAACTGCCCAAAACTAAGATTTTCCTACCTCACATAAATGTTCAGGAGAGAAGAAAAAGGTGCAGTATAAGTAAAAGAAAACTTACGAAGAACGGTTACAGGAATTGGGTATGTCTGTTCTAGTGAAAAGAAGGACTAGCGATGACATGATAGAAGTATTCCAATGTTTGAGGGGCTCCTACAAAGACAAAGGGGTGGGGGTCACACTATTTTCCAAAGCATCAAAAGACAAGGAAAGAAACAATGGTTGGAAACTAACCAAGGAAAGGACCTAGAACTAAGGAGAAATTTCCGAACAGTGAGAACAATCAACCAGTGGAATAGCTTGCCTTCAGAAATTGTGGGTGCTCCATCACTGGAGGCTTTCAAAAACGAGAGTGGACAACCATTTGCCTGAAATGATATAGGGCCGTGACGGCGAATCTATGGCACGCTTGCCATAGGTGGCACACAGCACCTTCTCTGTGGGCACGCGAGCCATCGACCCAGATCAGCTCCACTGCGCATGCACGCACACCTCCAGCCAGCCACCTGGTTGTTGGGTCTCTGCCACACATGTGGGGGGGCACATGTGGCCCCCCCAAAAGCATGTGTGAGGGGTGGGGCACGTGTGGGTGGAAGCATGCGCATGTGAGGGTTGCATGCACGGGGCTGTGCGCACATTACATCTTGGGGGTTTACATTTACACATTATATCTTGGGGGCGCATGCATGCACGCTTTGGGCACTTGGTCTGGAAAAGGTTAGCCGTTACTGATATAGTGTCTCCTGCTTGAGTAGTGGGTTGGACTAGAAGACCTCCAAGGTTACTTCCAGAAGGGCGGTGTCAGGTTTCGAGGTCATCTCAAATAAATTGCATTTCAAACAAAGTCTTTGATGAAAAAAACTCCCATTTATTAAGCACGACATTCTAATCCCGACTCCATCGTAGCCAACACTGACTTCCAGACCCAAAACCCTCCCTTTCCATTCCCCACTCCCCTGCACTCATTGGCCATCTTCCAAGTCACTCTACCCCAATCTACTGCTCCAGCTCAAAGGAATTTCCCCCCTCCCATCCCATCTCCTAAGGGATATTATCTCCAGGGAAAATAAGTAGGTGAAAAGTCAAATGTCCCTTTCCAGACGCCTCCGCTTCTCCTTCTTATGTCAGCACTAGAGTAAATGCAGCTTGAAGTGCTGACAGGCGGTATATAAATTATGTTAATAAATAAATAAATAAATAAAACTCTATTATTCTATGTAAAACAATCAAGTGTTAACTATATTGTAAAATTCAATTTTTCTCTACCTCCATTGTGTGGATTTGAAATCCCAGAATTCTTCAGTTCGGCAGCACTGGCTAAGGAAATCTGGGAGTTGAAGTCCACACCCTTGGATGACATCCAGATTAGGGATGGCTAATTTAAGGAAAGAACTATTGAGTTTAAATAGTTGTGAACTGAACTGAGGAATCTTTTAGGCGAAGCTATTTCCCCCTGGAGAAGGAAATATTAATGGCAATATTGGATAAGCACATCACAAACATTATATTTAAGATTGCTACAGAAATCTATACATGGAGTTACAGAATAGCTGTACCGTTGAAGCTATAATGGGATTATGAATAGGCTCTGGCAAATTGTAGAAATATGCTTTTTTTTAGAGAGGCAGTTTTTTTTTCTATAAAGTGCAGAATTAAGTAGCGTCATGGGGAAAATGCCTCTCGGTGCTCTGTTGCCTGTGGGATTTTGCAGATTTCAGTTTCATGGTTAATTTTTTTTTTAAATAGCATGATATGCAGCTTTCTGTCATGGCTCTAAATACAGGTCAGAAGTAAGAGAGAATAAGGAAACTCAGTTAATCTTAGCGGGGCAAGTACAATCAATTCATTGGGATGGAATACAAAACTAGATTATTGGATTACAGGTGGTCCTCGTCTTATGACCACAATTGAGCCCAAAATTTCTATTATTAAGCAAGACAGTTGTTAAATGAGTTGTGTTCCATTTTATGGCCTTTCTTTCCAAAGTTGTTTATCGCTGCAGTTGTTAAGTTTAACAACGTGGCTGTTAAGTGAATCTGGCTTCCCCATTGACTTTGGTTTGTCAGAAGGTCACTGACACTGTCCCAGGACACTGCAGCCGTCATAACTATGAATTAGATGCCAACTGTCTGTGTTTTTTTTTATCACGTGACCACGGGAATACTGCAATGGTCGTAAGTGTGAAAAACGGCCATAAGTTCCTTTTATCAGCACCATAATAACTTTTTTTTAAATTAATTATTTATTTATTTAAAAAAATACATCAAGAAAAAGAAATAGTCAAACAAATGATCGCGACAGGAACTTTACATGATATTTACACTTTCTATGGTATGGAGACTTCAGTCAGATTTAACAAATATTAAACATAATCCTGGTTATATTTGACTTTTTGGGCGTTTGTTGTTCAACCAAACATACCATTTGTCCCAACATTGGAAATATACGGAGTCCTTTTGATCTCTCAATGCTTTAGTCAGTCTGTCGGCTTCCGCATAATCCAAAATTTTCTCCAAAATCAAGTCTTCAGCCGGCAGGTCTTTCCCCTTCCAATATTGGGCGAAACATATTCTTGCTGACGTGGTGATAAAAACACACAGACACCATATATTTGTGCCTATGTTGTCTGGCCTAATGTTCAGTAGGTAGTGCTCTGGTTTCAGAATTAGGTTATAACCTGTGATTTCCATGATCCATGCCTGCATGAATTTCCAGAATTCAGTCGTCCTGGAACAGGTCCACCACATGTGGAAATAGGTGCCAATCTCCCCACACTTCCAACAGTTTGGTGAGAGATTTGAATACATTTTAGAAAGACGAGCGGGTGGAAGGTGCCATCTATACAGCATCTTATACACATTTTCTTTGTATGATGTTGCCCACAGGAGTTTCATATGTTTGAGCCAGATTTCTTCCCATTTTGTCATATCAAATGGATAGCCAATAGCACCATAATAACTTTGAATGGTCACTAAATGTATGGTTGTAAATTGAGGACTACCGTAATAGCTATGAAGCTAATACCTATGTAGAGTTTTGCCATGTGCAAGTAAGATGTGTTCATTTGCTGGTGAAATTATTATCATGTAAGAACATAAGGAGGAATCTATTGGATAACAGATTGGATAATCTTCTCAGAATTTGATAATAATTGGATAATCTCATCTTCTCATCTTTTTCACCTCTCATCTTTCCTACTACCTTCTCCTATTAGTATATTGTGATTTATCAATTGTTGTTTGCATCTTATGATTTATGATTGTATTTTATGATTTATGACTTACCACTGTGTTGTTTGTATGTAAAATGAGAGCTTATGCACTGTAGACAAATTCCTTGAGTGTCCAATCACATTTGGCCAATAAATTCTGTTCTGTTCTGTTCTGTTCTGTTCTGTTCCGTTCCGTTCCATTCCTTTCCGCTTTGCTCCATTCCTTTCCTTTCCTTTCCATTCCATTCCATTCCATTCCATTCTATTGAGTTCTGTTCCATTCCACTCCCTTCCCTTCCCCTCCCTTCCCTTCCCTTCCCTTCCCTTCCCTTCCCTTCCCTTCCCTTCCCTTCCCTTCCCTTCCCTTCCATTCCATTCCATTCCATTCCATTCCATTCCATTCTATTGGGTTCCATTCCATTTCGCTCCCTTCCCTTCCCTTCCCTTCCATTCTGTTGAGTTCCCTTCCCTTCCCTTCCCTTCCCTTCCCTTCCCTTCCCTTCCCTTCCCTTCCATTCCATTCCATTCCATTCCATTCCATTCTATTCTATTCTATTCTATTCCAGCCTTCCTAATCCCCATGATTTCGGTTACATTGCAGCTGTATTGCTTATTCCAATGTCTTCATCTCTGCCCTTTCAGAAATTGACAATTCCTCCACGTAAAGTCTCAAAAGTGCTTTTTCAAAAGCCAGCTGGGCTGAAAAAACATTTTTGAGATAACCGTGACCGGGATGACTGAGAATCTCTGCAGACATTCCTGCATATAATACCTTGAGTGAAGTTACAGACTTTTTCTAGAACTGCCTATTCAGAGCAGCCTTTTGAGAGTCCAGTGGCCTTTGCTTGGGTCTTGCGTTAAGCAGCTGTATTTTTTTAATTTATTTTTATTTATTTAAATTTCTATACCGCCCTACTCCCGAAGGACTCAGGGCGGCGAACAGCCACACGATAAAACACATAAATACAAAAATTTAAAATAGAATAAAAACAAATTAAATAATTTGGCTGAACAAATTTAAAATACCCCATAATTTAAAAACAAATTAAAATTTACATTTAAAAAGGGGAGAAGATTTAGGCCAGGCCAGATTGATGAAATAAAAAAGTCTTCAGCGCGCGACAGAAGGTGCGCGTATCCGGGATCCTCCGTATCTCCGGGGGGCTCGTTCCAGATCGTAGATGCCCCCACAGAGAAGGCTCTCCCCCTAGGGGCCGCCAGTCGACATTGTTTGGCCGACGGCACCCGGAGGAGTCCTTCTCTATGGGAGCGTACTGGCCGGTGGGAGGCTATTGGTGGTAGCAGGCGGTCCCGTAGATAACCAGGTCCTAAGCCATGGAGCGCTTTAAAGGTGATAACCAGAACCTTGAAGCGCACTCGGAAGACCACCGGGAGCCAGTGCAGTTCGCGCAGGAGAGGTGTTACATGGGAACTCCACATCGCTCCCATAACCACCCACGCGGCCGCACTCTGCGCCAGTTGAAGCCTCCGAGTGCACCTCAAGGGGAGCCCCATGTAGAGAGCGTTACAATAGTCCAGACGAGAGATTAAGATATCAAAATGTAGAAAGCAAGAGTCAGCCATAGTCAACATTTCTTGGAGCATTCATTGTGTGAAAGGTTGATTTTCAATGAATTGTTTCTTCACGTGTTGTGTTGAAAAAGTGTGACGTATCCATGTTAGGTCTGGTCCCACAAAAAGTATAAAAACTAATGACTGGTACCCCGTTGCATTAATTTGAGATGAAACGATGAAACCGGCTTCCTCATTGACTTTTCTTACCGGAACGTCGCAGAAAATGATCACATGACCCAGGGACACTGCGACAGTTATACTGTAAATATGAGTCAGTTGAATTTTGATCACGTGACCATGGGGACACTTCAATGGTCGTAAGTGTGAAAACTGGTCATAACAGGAGTGGGCTGCTGGGGGTTCGCAGGGGTTCGGGAGAACCTCTAGCTAAGATTCTGTGCAGTTCGGAGAACCCCCAAATCCCACTCCTGGCTGGCCCTGCCCACCCTATCCCGACCCTCCCGGAACTCCCCACACGGCCCATTTTGGATGCAGGTAAGTGCAGGGTGCATGCCGAGGCTCGGGGAGGGCAAAAAATGGGCCTACCGGAAGTTTGGGAAGGCCAGAAACGGGCCCGTTTCCGGCCTCCAGAGGGCCTCCGGGGCCTGGGGAGGCTGTTTTTGCCCTCCTGGAAGCTTAAGGAAAGCCTCCAGAGCCCGGGGAGGGCAAAATTGCCCCTCCCCCCATGGTGCAGGAGGCCGACTAGGCCACGCCCACCGTGGCCACGCCTACCCAGCAACCCCTTGCTAAAATTTTTGAAGCCCACCCCTTACTCCTAAGTCACTTTTTTCAGCATCTTAACTTCAAACAATTACTAAATGAACGGTCGTAAGTCAAGGACTACCTGTACTTTAAACAAATTTTTGCCAGCAAGAGGAAATCAAGAGCTTGTGCGAAGGGAGGAGATCAAGAATGTCTGATTAAGTTAGATAATCAGCAGAGTCCAACCAATTCTAGGATTTTTCAACCATATCTGAGATACCGTCATAAATCAAGGACTCTCTGTCTGATGTCTCTTTTATTATAGGTCAGTGTTTCTCAATCTCAGCGAGTTTAAGACCTGTGGACTTCAACTCCCAAAATTCCCCAGTCCACAGGTCTTAAACTCGCTGAGGTTGAGAAACACTGTTATAGGTAGTTCTCAACTTACGTCCAGAGCTGGGATCAGAATTTCTGTTGCCAAGCAAGATAATGATTAGCTGAGTCACGCCCAATTTTGTAACCCATTTTTTTTGCCACCATGTTTAAGTGCATCACTGCAGTTGTTAAGTGGAACACACGGTCATTAAACAAACATTGACTTTGTAAATTGAGGACTACTGTAGTTAATACATTTCAAGATACGTTTTGTAGTTCTTCAATTATGGGCATTTTTCTACCGAGTAAAGAAACACAGGATGTCCCAAATTTAAGAGCATTCGGCATCCTTTTGTAAAGGTTATATTTCAAGCTGGGAATGTAGAGTTAGAATGTCAAGATCTGTGAACTGGAAATCACAGTGAAGGACACATTTCCAATCCTACATTAAAAAAATCCTGTTTACTACCATGCTCCCTTTATCTCAACAATATAATTTAGGCAGTAATACAATGGGGAGCATATGTCATTAGAGGTTGAACTTGACTTGCTGGCATGTAATTAACATTGCTGCTAATTGAGAACGAGAAGCTAAGGATAACCCTCTTGGGGTCTCGCGATAAATTCAAATCTAATATTCGCCCTCCATGCTGCATTGAATATCTTCTTGCTAAAACACCAGAAGTTGGATCTCAGCCTTGGTGTAGAATATTAATTTCCTATCTCTTTGATCACACGGGGTAGTTTATGGCGTAATTAGAAAACAGAACTCAATCATCTCGAGCTTTTACAATTCAATTACGGAATTGCCCATGATTTTATTAATTTCAGCCGGTTCATTGTCTTTGGATAAATACGATTAACAGCAAGGAAAATGTTCATGTTGTCCTTTGTAGAGTAGAAATGTGTTCTATCTGCAGGAAGCTGGATATTAAATGATGTTTCATTCTTTTAGATTCCAACTGATCCCACACTAATGAGCTGCAGGGATAACATAGAATAAAACTTCAAATGGAGAGAGTATTTTTCCCCCTTATTATATTTTCTATGGAATGGCTTTGCAACACATGTGTCTTATATTGAAAAGGAGAATCCAGGACTACAGGTAGTCCTAAACTTACGACAGTTCATTTAGTGACTGCTCAAAGTTACAACGGCACCAGTAGTGGGTTTCACTTACCTTCGCTACCGGTTCAGAACTGTGAGCTCACTTGTGCGTGGCGTTTCTACCTATGCGCAGAACCTTTTGCACATGCGCAGAGCATCCGTGATGACATCCGGACGGAGCCTCCCGCTGCCGCTACCAATTTGCCCGAACCGGGACAAACCGGTAGTAACCCACCACTGAACGACACTGAAAAAAGTGAACTTATGATCATTTTTCACACTTACCACTGTTGCAGCATCCGTAATCAAAATTCAGATGTTTGGCAATCGACTCATAGTTATGACCCAGGGTCATGTGATCCCCTTTTGCGACCTTCTGAGAAGCAAAATCAAAGGGGGAAGCCAGATTCACTTAACAGCTGTGTTACCAACTTAACAACCGCAGTGATTCACTTAACAACCGTGGCAAGAAAGGTTGTAAAATGGGGCAAAATTTACTCGCTTAGCCACAGAAATTTTGGGGTCGTAAAATTGTGGTCGTAAGTCAAGGACTACCTCTAATATCAGTAGCTTGGCAAAGCTTTCTGGCACTTCATTAGCAGCCACTGGAACAGGAAAGATGGCGATGTAATTTCTAGGCTGAATTTGGATACCGCAACTTGGAGGTTTTTGTGTTTTTGGCATCTGGGATTTTTCTTTGAGCAAGAACGATCCGATAGATATTCTATGCATGGAGAGTTTGAAAAGTCTTTGATAAAAATCTCTCATCAAAGGCCTTTGGGCAACTCAGCTGCTGTGAGATAAGGGGGCAGATGCTCTCAAGGATTGGCAAAGACGGGCTAAAAAATAGAAAACAGTGAGAACAGACAAAGGGATAATTCTGAAAAGAGATGAGATACCCATAGTGACATTGGTGCATTTTAATGTGTTGATAAATGATCTGAATTCAGAATAACAGAGTTGGAAGGGACCTTGGAGGTCTTCTAGCCTAACCCCCTGCTTAGGCAGGTAACCCTACACCACGTCAGACAAACAGTTACCCAATCTCTTCTTAAAATCTACCAGTGTTGGAGCATTCACAACTTCTGGAGGCAAGTTGTTCCACTGGTTAATTGGTCTAGCTGTCAGGAAATTTCTCCTTAGTTCTAGGTGTCTTCTCTCCTTGATTAGTTTCCACCCATTCTACCCTCAGGTGCTTTGGAGAATAGTTTGACTCCCTCTTCTTTGCGCAGCCCCTGAGATATTGGAAGACTGCTATCATGTCTCCCCTAGTCCTTCTTTTCATCAAACTAGACATACCCAGTTCCTGCAACGGTTCTTCATATGTTTTAGCCTCCAGTCCCCTAATCATCTTCATTACTCTTCTCTGCATTCTTTCTAGAGCCTCAACATCTTTCTTACATCGTGGCGACCAAAACTGGATGCAATATTCCAAGTGTGGCCTTACCAAGGCCTTATAAAGTGGTATTAACACTTCACGTGATCTTGATTCTATCCCTCTGTTGATGCAGCCTAGAACTGTGTTGGCTTTTCTGGCAGCTGCCGCACACGGCTGGCTCATATTTAAATGATTGTCCACTAGAACTCCAAGATCCCTCTCACAGTTACTACTATTGAGCAAGGTACCACATATACTATACCTGTGCATTTTGTTTTTCTTGCCTAAATGTAGAACCTTACTTTTTTCACCATTGAATTTCATGTGGAGTTAGAATTAACGGTGAGATGGCCGTGTTTACGGAGGGTACCAAATTGCTCCTGTCGATAAAGTAAATTAATAAAGAATGGTGAAGCACTCTAAAAGGATCCTTCCAAACTGGAGAGGATGGGCTTCAAAATAGCAAATGCTGTTCCAGGTAAATAAGAGTGAAGTGATGCACATTGATTAAAATAAAACAAAATAAAATGCTTGCAGTATTTCTTGACCTTAGCAGAGGACACTTCTAACGTACAGAATCATATAGAGAAGCTGCCACCTGGAGACATCCTAACTTGGTAGTCCGTACAGCAGAGGTCTTAAAACTGGCAGCTTTAAGACTTGTAGACTTCAACTCCCAGAACCATAGCTGGCTGGAGAATTCTGGGAGTTGAAGTCCACCAGTCTTAAAGCTGCCAAGTTTGAAGACCTCTGCCCTAGGGTGTTTTTCAAAAAACAACTAGATTTTCTTGTTTATTTTTTTTTCCCTTGAAGAGGTTTCGCTTCTCGTCCAAGAGGTTTCTTCAGCTTCTTGGATAGCGAAATGAAATGTCTTCAAGGGGAAAAAAAAAAGGGTCAATTGCCTTTTGAAAAAATACTTTTGGGACAACTATGACCTGGATGATTGAGAGCCTTCATAGACATCGTAACCTGATAGATTGTGGGAGCTTTTGTCACTGGAAGCTTTTCAAGAAGAGACTGGACTGCCATTTGCCTGAAATTGTAGGAGCTTCGTCACTGGAAGCTTTTCAAGATGAGACTGGATTGCCATCTGTCAGAAATGGTGTAAGGTCTCCTGCTTGGATGGGGGTGGGGGTGTAGATGATCTACAAGGTCCCTTCCAACTCTGTTGTTCTGTTATTCTGATAGGTAATCAAAAGCCATTTCCAATCCGAATAGATAGCATTGAATCAGAACAGGCTCAGATATGGTCGAAAAGTTCTAGAAAAGGTTGGACTCTGTTGATTATCTAATGCAGGGGTGTTAAATTCTGGCCCGCGGGGTGCTTAGATCTGGCCTACGGGGCCGCCCTGGAAACAGCGAAGGACTGGCCCGTGGTGCCTCTGCCAGCAAAAATGGAACTCAAGGGGGCTGCGTGCGGCTGTCCTGAGCTCCGTTTTTAGCCGCAATGGCTTCCTGTACCCCTCTGCCAGCGAAAATGCAGCTCTGTTTTCGCTGGCAGAGCGCTTGGGCCACCACAGGTGACCCCAACAGAAGTGACGTTGAACTGGTCATGCCCTCTGGCCTCGCCCCCCCCGTCAAACACAACCCTGTTGCGGCCCTCAATGAAATCGAGTTTGACACCCCTGATGTAAGTCATTCTTATCCAGTGCATAGATAATTTTACACAAACCTGTTTTTTAT
Source organism: Arizona elegans (assembly GCA_022577455.1). NCBI lineage: Eukaryota > Metazoa > Chordata > Lepidosauria > Squamata > Colubridae > Arizona > Arizona elegans. The sequence continues at coordinate 8,039,898 of JAKOOJ010000025.1, read as the reverse complement.
TTGTTTGCAGCAGAGTCACACAAGATGTCCTGCCCACAAATGTTCAGTCGAATCGCCTGGATGGCTGCCTATTCAACATTCTGTAAGTCAGAACATTTCAATTTTTTCTTCTTCTCTGGTGTGATGATTTGAAAGAAAGACGGAAACGGATGTATGCTAGAAATAGATACAAGGACCTAGTAGTAAAATAAAATAAAAAAATGTTCTCCAAGAAGCATCCCCACCCACAATAGACGGGGCCTGACCCACGCCGATCTGTATAGATTCCTTCTGAAATTTAGCTTTAGCAATTTTGCTATGGCCCTGGGTTTTCCTAATTCTTTGTAAGCGTGCAATCTGCAGAATATCAGTTTGCTAGTTGTCACTACTGGCAGTTCTTGTTCAACAACACGAATCGGAAGCTGTTGCTTTAAGTGGAACGGTTGTAAATCGGGAAAAAAAAAAACATACGACCATGCCACTTAATGACAGCAATTCTGGCAGTCCTGGTTGCTGTCATTAAGCAAGGACCACGTGAGTTATTAAGCGAAGATCTCATGTAACCGTGACTTTCGACTTCCTGCTGGCTTCCCCATTGATTTTGATAGAGGAAATCCAACAGAGTAGGCCACAAATTGTGATTACATGGGTATGTTACCAAAAAGATAAATCCAAGCAAACCACTACTTCAGCGACATTGTATATTTGAATGGTCACCGAACAAGCGGTTGTTAAACAAGGACCACCACTAAACTAGAATTGGAAAAAAACCTGTAAATGTTTTGCTGATGATGGCTAGCATAAGTTCACAGGGAAAAAAATAGTTTTCGCCTCTTGTGATTCTCTATACTTTTGTTTATGTGTAATTCAGATGGCCCATTTCCAATCTCAGAGGCTGCAGCTGCAAATTTGTGCACACAGTGCATTTAATGTCTTATTAAGTTGAGTGTGATTTATGGCTCTGTTAACACAAATAAGAGTTGGTTGAAGTATTATCACCGATACGTCAATATGCTGTGCAACCCACTTAAAAATGTGTTCCTGAAAAGCTGAAGTTTGAATTTTGGTACTTGATTAGTGTGAAGCAGTTGAATCTCTGGTCCAAAGTAAGAAGTTTCAAAGGGCCACATTGGAAATGTGTAAATTTTGATTTCTAAAACAGCCTATTGTAAAGTTGTCTGATTTATTTCCGTGACCAAAAATATTATATGCAGGAAATGTGTTGGTGTTTTAAAAAATTGATCCTGGATTCTTCAGGATTTCTAAACTATTATTTTACCATTTTATGATGAAAATAGAGCAATTTGGATAGGTATAAACACAGGAACAATCCTTGAAATTAGATAAATACACTTGACATCTCCATATTTTTGTGTGACTGATCTAATGTTTAAAAAGTTTTGGGAACCATCACTGAAAGACAATATTTGCACTCCAACAATGTGATACCGTGTTTCCCTGAAAATAAGACCCTATGTTATATTTTATTGAACCCTGAAATAAGCGCTTGGCCTTATTGCCATGTGCTCAAAAGCCCAATTGGGCTTATTATCAGGGGATGTCTTATTTTTGGGGAAACAGGGTAGTTGTGTAGTTTAGTTTAGATAAAATAAGACATGTTACATAAAGACATTAGTGTTGTATTATTTTATATACTTATACCAATAAATTCTCCCTTGCTGGCCTTCTCTCTGAAAATCTTTGATCTTAACAAAGGATTTACTGAGAAGCTTTTAAAATGTTGGTATAGATTGGTATGAAAGTCACAATACTGCTGTACAAACTGATCAGAAATATTAAGCACAAAAAACGTTACCAGATATGACTAATCAGTGAACATGCTTATGACTATTATTATTATTATTATTATTATTATTATTATTATTATTATTATTATTATTATTATTATTATTATATTGTATTATAACATTATTAAATAATAATAATAATAATAATAATAATAATAATATTTTTATTATAACAATCAGGAAAGGTACAGCTAATGTTGAAACGTGCAAAGAATACTGGCAAAAAAAAAAGTTTGTTGATACATTATTAGCCAAACTTATTTACTTTTATTGTCTGCACACGGGAGTAGAAAATGACTATGGTTGTAGGATACTGTTCTGGATATCATTTTTGATATCAAGGGTGATTTTTTTCCCCAAAAACAGAATGTTTACCTGAATAATTTTATGTATTTGAAGAACTGAGGTGAGGTGAGAGCGAGGCCCTCTCTTAAGAGTTGGCGGTACTATTGAATTTTCCTCTGTATTTTGGTTGTTTCTTGTGATCAGCCCTCTGTCGTTCCTTTTACGAGAAGCCCCTCGGTTCATCACACTTGCTTATTATAAATTGGTGAGAGGCAAAAATTGATTTTTCAGAAGCTCCACGTAGAGGCTTAAACGTTAGGCACTGCTTGCTTCATTGGTCTGGTATCAGCAAGGGCCGTGTTCATTCTTTGCATGGTTTGCTGTAATAGAGATCATTCAGCTGGGAGATCATTCCGAACGGGAAGTTATCCTAGGTTAGCTTAACCTACATCATCATTGCTTTCTTGTTGGCTAGTTTTTGTGCTGCCGGGGAAAACATATCTTTATATACGTCGAATAGCCGTTTGATAAATAAATTGCTTTTTATTACGGTCATAGACCAGGATGGCAGGGGAAGGATGCTGCAAAATCTCCATTCCCACCCCACTCCTGGGGGAAGGATCTTACAAAATCTCCATTCCCACCCCACTCTGGGGCCAGCCAGAGGTGGCATTTGTCAATTCTCCGAACTACTCAAAATTTCCGCTACCGGTTCTCCAGAACGTGTCAGAACATGCGGGATTTCACCCCTGGTTACAGCCTAAACCAAGGATGTCCAACCTTGGCAATTTTAAGACTTGTGGACTTCAACTCCCAGAATTCCCCAGCCAGCCATGCTGGCTGGGGAATTCTGGGAGTTGAAGTCCACGAGTCTTAAAGTTGTCAAGGTTGGACACTCTGGCATTAAGGAAAAGGAGATAAGAAATTTCTACGACACTCTAAGGAATACATTTCTCCTGCAAAGATTGCTAATCTACGCCCACAGTGAGAGTCTACAAATTATGCCCTCTATTGCTGTTCCATCAAACCGTTGAATCTCAGCTTGTCAAAAACACGGAGTTGCTTGCAAAGAAGCTTATATAAAAAGGCAAGCTTTCATTAAGGCTGGGCTGTTAGGGTTCTCACAGCGCGAGCCATCAATCACCGTAATGTTTTTAACTCAGAGTAAGCATAAGACCAGTAATATCTCCTGGATGACATTCACGTTCCATCCCTGATTTCTTCTAGGGCACCTTGTAGGACTCTCTCAGTAACTTTCCACAGCTCCTGACAGTTTAGAAAGTAACATGGGATTATGAAAACGCTTGTGCGAAAAACGTTTGGAGGGTACAAAATGGCCTCCCTCCGGGCCAGGTTGCCGGTGGATTTGGCATCTGTGTCAAGCTTCCTGCGCTTTCTGACTTTTAAAAAGTTTTTTCCCCCCCAAAAAAGAAAGAAAGGTATACTAAAAAAATAAATAGGATAGCCAGCATGGTGTTAAGCAAAGTAGTAATTGCGGAGTGGCTTGATTGATTATTGGCCATCAAATTGGTATCATCTCTTAGCAACCACATAAATAGAGTTTTTCCATGATGAAGATGTGTCCCTAAATTGTTCCTTCAGGCCTTCCAATGGTGACCCATCTCCCTGTAACTGATACCACCCTCCCACTTGTTCATCCTCTTCTTCTCTTTCCTTCCATCTTTCCCAATGTTGGAAGAAATGTCCATCTGGGTTCAGTTCCAAGTGGGGAAGAAAGACGCTGGAAACGTGGAGACTGCTTGGAAAGATGGTTTTTAATGGTGGACAGGACCACATGGTTTGAGGTCCTGGAGGGGAGGCAAAAAGGGAAGAGATGCTGAGAGTGTCCCGGTTTTATTCCCTCTCTGGGCTTTTGAATTTGAGCTTGTATTCTGATTGGTTGTCAGACTCCCATGGGGCCATGCAGGGGCAACTCTGTAGGTTGTCCTTTGAGTCCCAGGCTTGGTTGAGCCTTGCTGAGTGATGATATAATTAAGGGGCTTTGGGCAATTCCTACTATGGCTCTGGCTGAAGGAGGTAGATCTTTGTTATATAGAATTGGTCCAGGCCTTAATGGCCCATTGACAAAGGTGGGGGTGTGTGAGTTACTGCTTCCCTTTTAGGGGAAATATTCTGCCCTTTTAATATTTCCTAAAATATCTCATTTTCCTAGGAGAGGGGTGGATGCTAACTTCCTACAGTATTAAAATCTTCTCCAGAGACCCGATCTTTCTATTCATTGATTGTTTTTTTTCAAGTTAATTTCACTTCGTAGTAACCACAGAGATGGATTTTCTCTAGGTTATGTCCATTATGTGCCATCAGTCCAGTCCCGACTCTTAGGAACCACATAGATTTTCTCCAGGCCAACCTAGTCTTTAGGTTTCCCAACATTGTCACATCGCCACTATAAATGAGTTCCTCTACCTTGCTCTGGGTCATCTCCTTCTTTCCCTCTTTCCCTCTTTCCCTCTTCCTCCTTCCTTCCCTCCCTCCCTCCCTCCCTTCTTCCTTCCTTCCTTCCTTCCTTCCTTCCTTCCTTCCTTCCTTCCTTCCTTCCTTCCTTCCTTCCTTCCCCTCCATGCCTCCTACAGAGAGCTGGATATGATTCATATGAATAACAATTAGCTCCTGCTGCCTTAAGAAAATTCAAACCATTCTTAAAGATCCATCTCATCCTGGGCACCCGTTTTTTGTACTATTACCATCTGGCAGATGGTAAGGTAAAAGTAAAGGTTCCCTTGCACATGTGTGCTAGTCGTTTCCAGCTCTAGGAGCGGTGCTCATCTCCGTTTCTAAGCCAAAGAGCCAGTGCTGTCCGAAGACGTCTCCATGGTCATGTGGCCGGCATGAATAAACACCGAAGACACACAGAACACTGATACCTTCCCACCAAAGGTGGTCCCTATTTTTCTACTTGCATTTTTAACGTGCTTTCAAACTGCTAGGTTGGCAGAAGCTGAGACAAGTAACGGGAGCTCACCCCATTATGCAGCACTAGGGATTCGAACCGCTGAACTGCCGGCCTTTGGATCGACAAGCTCTACGCCTTAGCCACTGAGCCAACTGAACCCGACGGTACAAGATAATAAAAACAAGGCTGAAAAACAGCTTCTATCCCAGAGCAGTAACCATATTGAATTCTACTGTATAGTGCAATATTGATGCACTATCAGGGGTTTTCAATTCAATTGTATAGAATGCGAAGGATGGGTGTGTTTTATTTTTATAGTTATAATTTACACTGAAGATGGCATTTAATTTTGTTGTACGAGGTGCAATGACAATAAAGTAAAGTAAACTAAAACAAAACTAAACTAATTGCAGAATCCATGGGACCAGGTTTAGCTGGGGGTTCGCAGGGGTTCACAACCTCTAGCTAAGATTCTGTGCAGTTCGGAGAACCCCCAAATCCCACTCCTGGCTGGCCCCACCCACCTCGTCCCGCCCCTCCTAGGAGTCCCCATGCTTTCCATTATGGATGCAGGTAAGTGCAGGATGACCGTGAAGGGCCTCTGGAGCCTGGGGAGGCCGTTTTCGCTCTCCCGGAGACTTGTGGAAAGCCTTCAGAATCCGGGATGGCAAAAATGCCACCCCGCGCCATGGTGCAGGAGGCTGACTAGGCCATGCTACCCATGGCTGCGGCCACCCAGCATCTGGGCACAGAATCCCTTGCTAAAATTTTTGAAGCCCACCCCTGCCTGGGACATGTGATCCCCCTTTTGCGACCTTCTGACAAGCAAAGGCAGCGGGGAAGCCAGATTCACTTAACAACCGTGTTACTAACTTAACAACCACAGTGATTCACTTAACAACTGTGGCGAGAAAGGTTGCAAAATGGTTGCAAATCTCACTTCATAAATGTTTAACTTAGCCACATAAATTTTGGACTCAATTGTGGCTGTAAGTTGAGGCCTGCCAGCGTAGAGAATCTTAGGAATATGTCATATCGCGGATTCTTATAAAAATCCATTGCAAAAGAGCCAAATTTTCTTATAAATCCCCTTCCTCTGGCCATTAATTAGAATTTAGGCTCTCGCTGTTTGAGATGAGTTTAAGTAAGGACATCCTACGGTGGTCAGTTGGACAGATGGGAGCTGCTAAATGGCTTCAGAGCTCTTAATGACAGGAGCAATTAGCAAATATGGGGTGGGGGAAATGAAGATGAAATGATGACTTACAGCGATGGATGGTGTGTAACAGCAGTGATCCCTGATCTACCAGATGCTGTGGGTCAGCCAGCAGAGCAAAAAGAAAACCTTTGGGGTGAGGCAGGATGGGAGCGGAAATCAATCTTGACATTTAATAAGCGAGTACACACGTTACAACTACTATACCTCTTAATCTTTCCACCCCGCTGTTTTGTTTCTCCTGTCTGGTGTTCGCTGTCACTTTGCAACCTGGTGTGCTGCAGGGACTTGAGGTCTTATATGGATGATGTCACAACTAATTGTACAGAATGTTTATTTTCTTCTTTCTCAGTTGTCCCTTGTAAAGACATATGTATATATGTATCTTTGTATCTTTGTATCTATCTATCTATCTATCTATCTATCTATCTATCTATCTATCTATCATCTATCTATCTATCTATCTATCTATCTATATCATCTATCTATCTATCTATCTATCATCTATCCATCCATCCATCCATCCATGCATCCATTCATGCGTCCATGCATCCATCCATGCATCCATCCATCCACCCATCCATATCTATCTATCTTATCTATCTATCATCTATCTATCATCTATATCATCTATCTATCTATCTATCTATCATCTCTATCATCTATCTATCTATCTATCTATCTATCTATCTATCTATCATCTATCCATCCATCCATCCATCTATCTATTATCTATCTATCTATCTATCTATCTATCATCTATCCATCTATCTATCTATCTATCTATCTATCTATCTATCTATCTATCTATCTACCTATCTATCCATCTATCTATTCAACCATCCATCCGTCCATCTATCCATCCATCCATCCATCCATCTCTTTTTCCTGAAAAAAATAAATACAATTTACTCATGAAACAAATGCAAGAGTTGTTATCACACACAATAGCTCAGTGCCTTCATTTCCCCCCCACCCCATTCCTTTGGGTGGGGGGAAACTTTATTATAAAATAAAGCAAACACTAAAAATAAAATACTTCATGAAGAAATTCTGCCCTTTCTAAGCATGAAGTCTCTTTAACTTTCATACCACATTAGCTAACAAATTCAGGAGATAAGTGAGATGATGAGAAGCACAACTTGGAATGAATAAATAAACGGCACATGTTGCATTAAGCATATTTTTCTGTTTTGTTGATGTTTACGGTTGAATGTACAGTTACTAAGAAATGCTAGGAAAATCTCAGCAACTTCTGGTTATTACCATGTTTCTCCGAAAATAAGACCCAACCAGAAAATAAACCTTAGCATGATTTTTCAGGATGGTCGTAATATAAGCCCTACCCAAAAAATAAGCCCCAGTTAAGATAGCCAGACAAACACATTTAGTTACTGTATTTCCCCGAAAATAAGACCTAGTCAGAAAATATGCCCTAAAGGATCTTTTGGAGCAAAAAATAATATAAGACCCGGTCTTATTTTTGGGGAAACACGGGTATGTATAGTTCAGGTTACGACTGCAATTGAGCCCAAAATTTCTGTTGCTAAGTGAGACATTTGTTAAATGAGTTTCATCCCATTTTACGACCCTCCTAGCCACAAGTTGTTAAGTGAATCATCGAAGTTGTCAGTTGATGTTATCATCAGTCAGCGGAACACATCAACTTTAAGAACTTAAAGAATAAAAGATCTTCATTCACTGGCTAATCAAAAGGAAATACTTTGGTCTAAAACCTATTAAACAGAAAAAAGAAGAAAGGAAGGAAGGAATAAAAAGTTCCTTCTCTTCTAAAAATATAAACAAGCAGGATAAGCTTAATGGGCTCAGAAGAAAAAAATACCATTTTAAAACATCTATACAAAGCGGGGTGGGGGGGAATCTAGAAGAATCAGATGGAAATCGATTAAATACAGGTAGGCCTTGACTTACAACCATCAAACCACAACTTTTTGGTTTTTTCATAGTAATACAAACTAGCCATTTCTATAAGGATCTATCAATCTAATCAGTAAAACCCAAAATCAAAGTTTCATTCTTTTCCACTTCAAACACAAAGTTCAGAAGTGGTTTCCATGTGGAAACTGTGCTTTTCTGGTTTAAAGAAGAGGGAGATAGATAGATAGATAGATAGATAGATAGATAGATAGATAGATAGATAGATAGATAGATGAAGATAGAATTCTTTATTGGTCAAGCGGTGATTGGACACACAAGGAACTTGTCTTTGGTGCATATGCTCTCAGTGTACATAAAAAGAAAAGATACATTCGTCAAGAATCATAAGGTACAACACTAAATGATAGTCATAGGGTACAAATAAGCAATCAAATCATACTAGGAAACATTATCAATATAAATCATAAGGATACAAGCAACAAGGTTACAGTCATACAGTCATAAGTGGGAGGAGATGGGTGGTGGGAACAATGAGAAGATTAATAGTAGTGCAGACGTAGTAACTAGTTTGACAGTGTTGAGGGAATTATTTGTTTAGCTGAGTGATGGCGTTGGGAAAAACTGTCCTTGTGTCTAGTTGTTCTGGTGTGCAGTGCCCTATAGCATCGTTTTGAGGGTCGGAGTTGAAACAGTTTATGTCCAGGATGTGAGGGATCTGTAGATATTTTCACAGCCCTCTTTTTGACTTGTGCAGTATACAGGTCCTCAGTGGAAGGCAGGTTGGTAGCCATTATTTTTTTCAAACACTTCAAACACAAAGTTCAGAAGCGGTTTCCATGTGGAAACTGTGCCTTTCTGGTTTAAAGAATGTACTCTGAAGGATTTTTTTAAAAAAAAATTTGTATTGCTGAAGGTTTTTCTTACAACCATGATAATTTGAGTGATGGCTACAGGTCATTCACCATCTGCTTAAGAACAAAAGCAGAGCCAAACCATTACCCAAGGATTCTTTCCCAGTGTCCCAGAGGTGGGACTGGGACCATGGAGGCTAATAACCATTATTCCTCATGACTTCCATGAATTAATTCAAATTTTATGGAAGCCCACACCACACAGTCAATTCCAAAGCTGAATTATGTGTTGTGTTTAAAAAAAAAAAAAAGGTTTCCTTTTACAGGTAGTTATTGAGTTGTGACTGTAATAGACCTTGCCCATTATGGTTGTAAGCAGTGGTGGTATTCAACTGGTTTTATCCGGTTCGGGAGAACTGGTAGCGGCGGCTCCTGGAGGCTTCGCCCATCCACCCAGATATCATCACCAGTGGTGGATTGCTCCGGGTTCGCACCAGTTCTATAGAACCGGTAGTAAAACCAGTGGGAAGCTCCGCCCACTGACCCCAACGTCATCAAAACGCTTCTGCGCATGTGCAGAAGCTTCTACGCTTGCACAGAAGAACGTGCGCAAGTAAAGCAAGCACACACACGCGCGGCCCCGCTTCATACCGGTAGTAAAGGTAAGTAGAATCCACCCCTGGTCATCACGTCCCGTTTTTGACACTCTGTGCATGCGTGGAAGGCTCTGTGTGCTCACATTTGCAAACCAGTTGCGAAGGTAAGTGAATACCACCCCTGATTCAGTGGTGGGTTTCAAAATTTTTTACTATCGGTTCTGTGGGTGTGGCTTGGTGGGCGTGGCATGGCTTGGTGGGCGTGGCTTGGTGGGTGTGGCAGGGGAAGGATACTGTAAAATCTCCATTTCCACCCCACTCCAGGGGAAGGATACTCCATTCCCTCCCGATCAGCTGGGACTTGGGAGGCAGAGAATAGATGGGGGCAGGGCCAGTCCAGATTTTTACTACCAGTTCTCCAAACTACTCAAAATTTCCGCTACCGGTTCTCCAGAACTGGTCAGAACCTGCTGAAACCCACCTCTGGACTCTATGTAAATCATAATCAAAACAAGTCGGTCATAGGACCAACCTGATTTTATGACCAACCTATATTTTATGATTCTATTGTGGCATTCGTTAAATGAATACTGCAGTTGTAAAATGAGCATGTAGCCGTTAAGTGAACAGTGCAGTCATTAAGTGAGCCAATGGTTCGCTATGGTTTTACTAAAAACTAGAAGTAATTGCCGGTTTTCACCAAACCGTCATAAAACTTAGTCATGTGACCATAGGATGGCTGTGAAATATGGTTGTGTTGCCAAGCACCCAAAATGCACCTGATTGCAGTGGGCGTGTCTTGACATGTCCAATATGCGGTCACCTGACTGCAGTGGGCATGTCTTCAGAACTTTGGGTCTGGGTCATAAATCCCCTTTTTCAGATCCGTCGTAATTTTGAATGGTCGTAAATTGCATCGGTCCAGGTATTTCCAGAATGCAATTTCATTTTTTTAAAAAAATATTATTATTTGCGTTTCTGCAGTGGGCAGGTTCTCTGTGCTGGATGTTCAGTTCCATCAGTAATCTGCAGCTTCTCCAATGATTTATTTAGAGCCGTGTTTTTCAAACTTGGCAACAAAAAAAAAAAGCATGCCGGCTGGGGAATTCTAAGAGTTGAAGTCTACTCATCTTAAAGTTGACAGGTTGGAAAAACAATGATTTAAGCGTTTTAAAGAGAGGCTTGATTTAAAAAAAAAAAAAACACCATAAAATTAAATTCCTCACTGCCGTAGGACTGATTGGGTGCTTCTGGTCAGAGGTGGGATTCTCTTACCTTCCCTACCGGTTCGCAAATGTGTGTGCGCGTGTACCTGACCTCCAAAACATGGCTAGATAGGATGGCATTGCATCCCAGCGGGTGGGCAGGACCTGTTCTGTCCCCGTCTCACACACGCACCCCCACAGACAGTCAATAGTGAAATAAACCAGCCAACAAAGGTTTCTCTAAGAGCAGAATGGGCAGCAACCCAGTGGCTGGCTGCCAAGAGTCTTTTACTTACGAAGGGAGTGTTTTTCAAAGCCAATACACAACAGATAAGAGAATATTCAAAAAGTCCAGCAGTGCAGAGAGGTTTGTTCAATATCAGTTTTTGCTCGTCACAGAGCTTGAATGGCCACCACACCCCCTTTTATACCCAGTGGGGTGTGGTCCAGTGACTCAGCCTAATCCCTGGCATGCCTCTTCCTCTGCTGCGCGCGCTTATCTCTGTGACGCTGTCGAGGGTCCAGCCAAGACTCATCATCATCATCATTACTGTCCACCTGCGGCTGCGTAGAAGTGCTTGGCCCCGGGCCTATCTCTTGACCTTCGGAGGACACCGGAGGCATTGCCAGAGAGGAGGGTCCTGGAGAGGGAGGCCTTGTCAACTCCTCTCCTTCACTCTTGGAGTCCTCTCCTGCTGATAACACAGGCTTGGTGATCGGAGCGACAACAGGACCTACTGCAGCCGCTGCTACCAGTTCGACAGAACGGGCCAGAACCGGATGAATCCCACCACTGCTTCCAGTTCAGAAGAGATTGGATAACAATTTGTCTGAAATGGTATAGGACATGCTTGAGCATGTCGCCAATGCAGAGTTTTGTTCAGCAGATATATATATTCTCAGTGTGCCCAGAGAGAGAAATAGCTGCCTCTACCTAGGATCGAACTCACACCCTCCTGATTGTGAGGCCAACATACCATTCCTATACATAATACATTATACCCTTGCCTATTCTTTTAATATGGTTATTGTCCTCCCCAGGTTGTGAAATTATGTGAATAAAGATTTATGTATGAGTAATATCTGGGCATTGGAGATATGCAATACTTTAGATATACCGTAACTTGGAAATGGGAGTTCAGACTATGTGGGAACGTGATTGTAGCTTCTATCTGCAATTATTTAAAAGGGCCAGAGAGAACACTGCATCTCCCATAGACTCTTTAAAGCAGCTGCATTTTCTACAGCTACTAACTGATCTTGGGAACAGATCAGTGGTGGGTTGCTAACGGTTCGCCCTGGTTTGGTGGCGATGGAAGGCTCTGCTCATCCGCCCGGACGTCTCTGTGCATGCACAGAAGTGTTACATACGCACACGAGCGCACATGCGTCCACGAGCAAACCGGTAGTGACGGGATTTGAAATCCACTACTGGAACAGATGTGGCTGCTTTAAAGAGTTGCAGTGTGCTAATCTATTTCTATGTATCCTAAATATCTTTTGGGAATTGAAATCAAAGTATAGATAATCATTGACTTACAGCCATTCATTTAATGACCGTTCGAAGTTTCAATGGCACTGATAAAAGTGACGTGGCACTATTTTTCACACTTATGACTGTTGCAGCATCTGTGTGGTCATGTGATCAAAATTCAGACGCCAGTTCAAATTTATGACGGTTGCAGTGTCCCCGGGTCATGTGATCACCTTTTACAACCTCCTGATGAGGAAAGTCAATGGGGAAGCCAGATTCACTTAACAATTATGTTACTAAGTTAACAACTGCAATGGTTTACTTAACCATGGTGGCAAGAAAGGTCGTAAAATGAGGCAAAACTCACTTAACAACAGATCTTTTGAGCTCAGTTTTGGCTGTAAGCCGAGGACCAGCTGTATTGCACTCCCTTAACTTGGTTGAAACCAAACCCAGTTATAATGAGCTTAAAGTATTTTAAACCACCCAAAGTAACTTAGGTGAGATGGGCGGTGTAAAAATAATTACAATAAAATAAATTGGATTAAGAAGAAGAGAAAGTTCAAGGATATCACAGTGAGATAGACTTGATATGAGCCCCAGAAAGAGATTTGAAAGAATCCAGTGGTGGGTTCGGGCCGGTTCGGGCGAACCGGTAGTCAAATTGCTGGCTGGCTCTGCCCCTTCCCACCCCGCCCCTTCCAGGAGTCCCCACACGCCCCATTTTGGCTCCCAGGTAAGTGCAGGCCCAAAACGGGCCCCGGGGGGGGGAACAGCGAGCCTCCCCATGGCCTGTTTTCGCTCCCAGAAGGCTTCAGGGAGGCCTACTAGGCCCAAAATGGGGCATGGAGGGGCGCCATGTTCCCCCCACAGCCCATTTTTGCTCCCAGGGGGGTGCAGGAGGCTGAGTGCTGCCTGTCACACCCCTGGCCACGCCCACCATGGCCACACCCACCCAGCCGGTCATTAGGGCAGAGAACCGGTTGTTAAATTATTTGAGTCCCACCACTGAAAGAACCAAATGTGCAGCAGATTCAGGAGGGAGAAAGAGGTCAAAAAAAAAGAAAAAAGGCAAGATGGCAGTCACAACATCATATTGGAAAGCTGGATCCCCATAGATTTATACACAATGACGAGACATGTACAAACAGATGGGACTCTGTGTTCCTGTGACTACTTCTGCATCTGTTTTGAGGCTCTCCGTAGCTAGCACTGAAATAGTCTATGGTTACAGTGGGACCAAAAATGGAATAAATAGAATAAAAACATATGGAAGGTCATAAAGAGTGTTGTTTACTAGTTTTAACTATGTTTCCATCGCTTTTTCGAATCGAATCCCTTCACAATGTCTTTGGCTTAGTTTATTTTTGCATAATGTTGCTTACTTGAAGGAGGAATTGTTGGATGGACAAGTATGATGGTTAAGGCACCAAGCTAGAAACCGGGAGTCTGTGAGTTCTAGTTCTGCTTTAGTCATGAAAGTTGACGGGGTGACTTTGGGCCCATTCACCAGGAGACGGGGAGTTCTAGTTCTGCCTTAGCCGTGAAAACTGACTGGGTGACTTTGGGACAATCACCAGGAGACTGTGAGTTCTAGTCGTGCCTTAGATATGAAAGCCGGCTGGATGACTTTGGAAACCAGGAGTCAGTGAGTTCTAGTTCTGCTTTAGTCATGAAAGTTGACGGGGTGACTTTGGGCCCATTCACCAGGAGACTGTGAGTTCTAGTCCTGTGTTAGCCGTGAAAATGGTCTGGGTGACTTTGGGCCAATCACCAGGAGACAATGAATTCTAGTCGTGCCTTAGATATGAAAGCCGGCTGGGTGACTTTGGAAACCGGGAGTCAGTGAGTTCTAGTTCTGCTTTAGTCATGAAAGTTGACGGGGTGACTTTGAGCCCATCCACCAGGAGATGGGGAATTCTAGTTCTGCTTTAGTCATGAAAGTTGACAGGGTGACTTTGGGCCCATTCACCAGGAGACTGTGAGTTCTAGTTCCGCCTTAGCTATGGGTGACTTTGGGCCTGTCACTCTTTCTCAGCCCAAACCACGACAGTGGGTTGTTGTGGGGAAAATAAGATTATTTGGGACATGAATTATTTGTAAAAATAGTAAAGGCACGGCTGCGTATGAATAAATAACAGAATAAATGAACAGATAAATAACTCTACTAGCTTTCTATGCCACCTTTCTGTTGAAAATAATATATAATCTTAACCCAAGCACCCTGGACTGTTTCCATTGTTTGTTGAAGCAGCTTGAGCTGTCTTTAATGTCAAAACCCTTGTTCAAATTTCTTTCGAAATTTGGAAAGGGGTAAACATCCTGCCAGGATAAAAACATTTTAAAAAAATCTAAACCAATGGTTTAAAAATGTTGGGGAAAGAAGATAATCTAATCATACGCAGCCCTGATTTCCTGCCAGGTTTTGATAAAACCATGGAAAATTTCTGGAAATTTACATCACCTGAGGTTAAAAAAAAAATCAGTTTAATAGATGAGAATGAAAATAATAGGGTGGGAATCAGGGATGGGTTCTAAATTTTTTTACTACCGGTCTTGTGGGTGTGGCTTATTTTGTGGGCGTGGCTTGATGGTCATGTGACAATTCTTTAGGATTTAGCAAAGGTACTCGTCTACCAGGCTTTTAACTGCTTGCAAAGCTGTACCGATCTACCCACTTATTTTTGCAAGCATTGGTCTACCCATTTATTTTTGCAGGCACCGGTCTACTCATTTGCTTTCTTTTAACACTGATCAGCTGTAGGGCGGCCCTTTGAAGCCCCACGGCAAGAGTTTAAACAGTTTTTTTCCCTCTAGTCATCAGCTGAGACTCAGGAGGCAGCAATAGATTGGGGGTGGGGCCAAATAAAAGGTAAGAATAATGCTGGGGGTGGGTGGGGAGGGCGGGGGGGAAGAACCGGTTCGGTGACATCATATCGTCACCGCTACCAGCTCAGCGGAACCGGGAGGAACCCACCACTGGTGGGAAGGGACCTTGGAGGTCTTCTAGTCTAACACCCTGCTCGAGCAGGAGACCCTATACCCGTAATGGCCAACCTTTTCTGGACTGAGTGCCCAAAGCATGCACTCATGCCCGAAACCCCCAAATGCAATGTGCGCGCAACCTGCGCATGTGCCCTGCCCCCGTGCATGCATGCAGGCCCCCCACAGGCCCCCTGTGCATGCACGCATGGCCCCTGCACATGCCCCTTCCCCCATGCATGTGTGCATGCCCCCCGTAAATGCCCCACCCCTGCGCATGCTCATGCGTACCCACTGCATACGTCCCGCCCCCGCACATGCGCAGCGGAGTCCTGAAGACCAGCTAGCCAGCGGGAGGCACACACGCATGCATGGCGGGGCTAAACTGGGGTGACGGCTCATGTGCCCACAGAGAGGGCGCTGCTTGCCACCTGTGACACGTGTGCCGTAGGTTCGCCATCACGGCCCTATATCATTCCTGAAAAATGGTGGTCCAGGTTCATCTTAAAACCTCCAATGATGGAGCACCCCCAACTTCTGAAGGCCAGCTGTTCCACTGATTAATTCTTCTCACCGTCAAAAATTGTCTCCTTAGTTCTAGGTTGGATCTCTCTTTAATAATCTTGTCCTGCCCTCAGGTGCCTTGGAGAATAAGTCATCCCCCTCTTCTCTGTGACAGCCCCTCAAGTACTGGAAGACTATCATATCATATCATCCCTAGTCCGTCTCTTCATCTGTTTTTAAATTATCGGGGTGTTTTAATTTGTCTGGGCCAAATAATTTAATTTGATTTTATTGGGTTTTTTTAAATTTTGTGTATCTATGTATTTTATTGTTGGCTGTTCACCGCCCTGAGTCCTTCGGGAGTAGGGCGGTATACAAATCAAATAAAACTAAACTAAACCAAACATCAGACTAGATATATTTAGTTCCCTCCATCGTTCATCGTATGGTTTAGCCTCCAAACCCCTAATTATCTTTGTGGCTCTTCTCTGTACTCTTTCTAGGG
Source organism: Arizona elegans (assembly GCA_022577455.1). NCBI lineage: Eukaryota > Metazoa > Chordata > Lepidosauria > Squamata > Colubridae > Arizona > Arizona elegans. The sequence continues at coordinate 8,023,680 of JAKOOJ010000025.1, read as the reverse complement.
TCTCAAATCTTTTTATACTGTGACAAGAACTTGATGGAATATTCCAACGGTGGCCTCACCAATGTATAAAATGGTACTATCACTTCACAGTATCTTGAAAACCATCTAACTTGGCATATCAATTTATCAATCAGAATAGAGTTGGACGGGACCTTGGAGGTTTTCTAGCTCAACTCCCTGCCCAAGCTGAAGATCCTATACCACGGGTGTCAAACTCGATCACGTCACATGACGTATCATGATGTATCACCACGTCTTTTGCCTTTGTGGAGACGGGGTGGGCGTGGCCTGTGCGTGACGCATCTGGCCGCCAGTTTGACACCGCTGTCCCATACCATTTCAGACAAGAGACTGTCCAGTCTCTTCTTAAAAAACGTCCAGTGATGAAGCAACCATAACTTCTGACATCAAGCTGTTCCACTGTTTAATTGGATTACTGCAATGCCCTCTACATGGGGCTGCCCTTGGGGTGCACCCGGAGGCTCCAGCTGGTTGAGAACGCAGCCGCGTGGGTTGTTACGAGAGCTTCCCGCTACTCCTGTGTAACACCTCTCCTGCACAAGCTGCACTGGCTGCCAGTGGCCCTTCGGATCTGCTTCAAGGTGTTGGTACTCACCTATAAAGCCCTTCATGGCATGGGCCCGGGTACTTGCAAGACCACCTCCTACCGGCCTCCCACCGTCCAGTGCGCTCACATAGGACTGCCCTCCTCTGGATGCCGTCGGCCAGATAGTGTCGGCCAGCGGCCCCCAGGATAAGGGCATTCTCTGTGCCCGCACCGACCCTCTGAATGGGTTACCCACTGGGCTTTTTCAGCAAATTCCCTGATCTGCCGCGGGGTTTTTAATTGTCTGGGGATTTTAAATTGACTAATTTTAGTATTGGGATTGTTGTGTTGTTTTTATTTTGTGAGCCGCCCTGAGTCCTATGGGGGAAGGGTGGCATATAAATTTGAAAAATAAATAAATAAATAAATTGTCCTCACTGTTAGGAAATTTGTCCGTAATCCCAGGTTGCTTCCCTCCTTGATTAGTTTCCATCCATTCCTTCTTGTCCTGCCCTCAGGTGCTTTGGTAAATAAGTTGACTCCCTTGTCTTTGTGGCAACCTCTCAAATATTGGTTTAAACTCAGTTGTTTTGCAGTTAGATGTTATCTGTGTTATCTGTTCAGGATATAATATTCATTCCTATTGTAGATTATAATATTAAGGTTCCTAATTTAGCAAAAACCAAATGTTTAGTCTACACTCTACAGGAAACTACTGGCAGAGGTCATCTTTTGCATTAAGCTGTAATAGAATTCTTTTCTTTATTGTTTGTGCATTACTGTATATGAATACATTAAAAAAATCTCAATGGTGTCCTGGTCTGTTAAGGTAACCTTAGCACCTAATTGGGGTTTGGCTTACCAGAATTCCAGGATCCTATTATTTCATTTTTTACAAAAAATTAAAGGAGCCTTTAAAAACATTGATTATTCAGTGTCTGTGGAGTCAAGCAAATGAAGCTTCCTATTGCAACTCTGTATGAATCTTTGTTCAGGCTTACCTCTTATCAATTATTATTATTATTATTTATCTTACGATGAGAATATGACAAAAGAGAAGTAAACATATACACAGAATCCGTCATGCCCCTGTCGGAGTCTGAATCTGCGGCCGGAAGATGAGCTGGAACAAGAACTGACAGCGAGGGAGAGGGCAGCTCCGTTGGCCTTGGAGGAAACTGGGGAAGGGCAGAGTCAGTCCAGGCAAGGCTGTTCGGAATTAGCAAGGCCTGCAGGCAGGAAGGAGAGACAGAGCTCAGACGAGGAGCAAGAACCACCCGCTCCTGATGCAAGAGCTAGGAGAGTGGAGAGAAGGCGGGATCAGTGCAGGTAGAGAAGGCCACGTGCGAGGAGAGTGCCCCACTCAGCTTCACCAGGAACACCTGGGGAATGAGACTTAAGGAGACACCGTGAGGAGGGGCATTTGTCGGGAACGAACGCTGAGTTCCTGAAGTGTTGTGTGCTGACATTTGAACATGCCAAGAGTCCTTGCATTCCTTGTTGGCGTTCCAGACTAATTATCTGGATCGTCTGCTCCCTGAACTTCTTGCTTGGCTCTTGTTTTGCCAAATACATTTGGGGTTTATTGCTGTGCAGCCTTGGTGCAGACAGTGCTGCGCTGGACTAATTGCAGCCAGAGGCTGCTTGAGGTTTGTGTGGGGGTTTGTTATCACTCTGCTCTGGGACTTGCCAGTAACGTGGGAGCCAGTGGTGGGTTTCAATTTTTTTTTACTACCGGTTCTAGTGGGTGTGGCTTGGTGGATGTGGCATGGCTTGGTGGGCATGGCTTGCTGGGCATGGCAGGGGAAGAATACTGTAAAATCTCCATTCCCACCCCACTCCAGAAGAAGGATACTGTAAAATCTCCATTCCCACCCCACTCCAGGGGAAGGTTACTGCAAAATCCCCATTTCCTCACAATCAGCTGGGACTTGAGAGGCAGAGAATAGATGGGGGCGGGGCCAGTCAGAGTTTTTACTACCGGTTCTCCGAACTACTCAAAATTTCCACTACTGGTTCTCCAGAACTGGTCAGAACCTGCTGAAACCCACCTCTGGTGGGAGCATTTGGGGAGATTTGGAGCAATAAAGAGGCTATTTAAATTGCAAGCTGTTTGTGTTATCTTTGTGCCATTTCTGTGATGGGTCATCACAGAATCTGTGTAATACAAAACTTCTATGGGAGTACAGCAGTGATCTCGTAACTGAATGTCTAGGTCAGCTTTCCAAGCAATCACTTCTGGTGTTGCTTCATGCAGCTCTTCTAAGGAACCAGAGGTCACACGTCATGGGTAATCTTACACACAATACATATAACAGTTTGCATATCAGCACCACAGTCTCAACAAGAGGAATCTCTCCAGCCTCCTTGATATGGGGCAGAGGCACTTCCTCCAGGATCACATCTAATTATGTTCAATTTCAACCAGACAAACCAAGGAGGTCAAAACCAGGTTTGGTAGAGACAGTGGTGGGATTCAACCCACTTAACAATTTGGTTCACCGAAAATGTGAGTGCACGCGCATATCACTCACATGTGCTCCCTTGTGCGCAAGCACATGCACGCACGGCTTCCAGGGCAAGGCTGGAGCTAGGGAATGCCATGTCCCTGGGCCCCAACCTGAAGCGAAAGGTGAGAGGGTGGCATGCTTACCTTTGGTGAGCAGAGCGGGCAAGGCGTGGAGGCAAGGCACGGAGATTAGCTGGATCACGTGGCCAAGAGAAGATAATATAGCTGGTGGTTGATTTACTGGTTCTCCGAACTGCCCAAAATCATAACAACTGGTTCTCCCAAACTGATCCGAACCGGCTGAATCCCACTCCTGAGTAGATCACTAATGGTCTTGCTGCAAGAAGGTACCTTGCACAATTCCTTTCTCCAAGCATTTTTGGGGTTATACAGGGGAGATGTTAAGTGAATAGCTATTTTCTAGGCTGGCCTGGGAGATTTCAATGTTTGTAATGGACTGTGTTATCCTGGTGAATAGGGAAGACCTTAACTTCTTATCAGGCGTGGTGGTGCAATGGTTAGAATGCAGTATTGCAGGCTAATTCTGCTGACTACCGACTGCCAGTGGTTTGAATCTCACTGGTTCAAAATTGACTCAGCCTTCCATCCTTCCGACGTCGGTAAAATGAGAACCCAGATTGTTGGGGGCAATAGGCTGATTCCGTAAACTGCTTAGAGAGGGCTGTAAAGCACTGTGAAGTGGTATATAAGTCTAAGTGCTATTGCTATTGCTATTACTATCAATCATCCTCAGGCAGGGTCAGAATACTAGATCATTTGGGAAAATAGTGCAAATTATGTATAGGTGTGTATTGAACAATATGGAATGCAGGTCAATAGGACACTTAAGAAGATGGGGAACAGTTACAGGTAGTCCTCAAGATTGTTTTTTTTTTTAATTTGATTTATATGCTGCCCTTCTCCGGAGACTCAGGGTGGCTTACAATGCGTTAAGCAATAGCCTTCATACTTTTGTATATTTATACAAAGTCAGCTTATTGCCCCCACAAACTGGGTCCTCAATATACCTACCTTAGAAAGGATGGAAGGCTGAGTCAACCTTGAGCCTGGGGAGATTCAAACTTACAGTAATTGCAGACAGCTGGTGTTAATCACAATGCTATCAGTCTGCTGAGCCACCAGGCCCACCAGGCCCATCAAGTTACAACCACAATTGAGCCCAAAATTTATGTTGCTAAGTGATAAATTTGTTAAGTGAGTTTTGCCCCCTGTTTTACGACTTTTCTCGCCACATTTGTCAAGTGAATCACTTTGGTTGTCAAGCTAGTAACACAGTTGTTAAGTGAATCTGGCTTCCCCGTTGACTTGGCTTGTCAGAAGATTGCAAAAGGGGGTCACATGACCCCCCTCCCCAGGACATTGCAACTGTCATAAATGTGAGTCTGTTGTCAAGCATCCGAATGTTATTCATATGACCATGGGGATGCTGCAACAGTCATAAGTGTGAAAAATGGTCATAAACAGGGGTGAAATTTAGCCGGTTCTATCCGGCTCAACCGAACTGGTAGCGGTGGCTGCAGGAGGCTCCGCCCACCCACGCGGACATCATGACATTGTTGTTTTTGCAACATTTTAAGACGACGGCGCACACACATTTGCGAACTGGTAGGGAAGGAAAGGGAATTTCACCCCTGGTTATAAGTCATTTTTTTCAGTGCTATGGTAACTTTGAATGGTCACTAAGCGAACTGTTGTAAGTCGAGGACTACCTATGTAGGATATGTTCCGCTAGTTCTTAAGTCAACTCTTTGTAATAGACTTAAGTCAGTCTGGGCTTTTCTATTTTTTTTTTTTTCCCCATATGGGGGAAGCAAGCTTGATGAAAATGTGATACACCACTCAGTAAATAAATCAAGAGCTTTCAATACTTCACGGGAATCGAGTGGGAATTGATTAAAAAAGGAATTGAATGTTGAGAAGCCGACAATGGAAGATGATGAACAAGGTAACATTTCAGAGAGGAAAACAATTACATGTTTATGTAGATCTGATGTGCGAAAGCTCACTAAATAATAATGGAAAACCTGTCAGTTGAACTACAGTATCAAATTAAACTGCCTGGTTTTTAAAACTAACTGAAGTGTACGAAGAGATAAATCAAGGACTTTCCATCAGATCAGTAACTTCAAAATGCCAAGGATTCCATGAAAATGGGGCTTTTACAGGCATAGACTTGCTTATCTTTCTAAACGGGGAATACAAGCAGTCCTCAAGATACAACCTTAATGGAGTCAGCCCATTACGGTCATAAATTAGAATGGTCATAAAACTATGTGATTGGCCTGATTTTGTCATATATATATATTTGCATTCATCATTAAGGGAACAGGGCAGTCATAAGAGTGAATGCTACGGTCATTAAGCAAACGCAGCAGTCTTAAGTGCGAACCCATTGGAACTCAGTGCTGATTTTTGTCCTAAAACGTGGTTCTGTGGCCATAGGATGCTGCCAATGTGTTCCCGACCTAGCTCCCCAGACATCACAAACCCTTTGAAGTTAACTCAAAGATTCCTTTATTAGGAGCGCCAGCAGCCCCGCAGCAAAAAAGTTTCTCTCTCAACGCAGGCTAACAAGTCCGTCCGGCAGGGAGATGAATAGTTGTCTGCCACATCTATTCATCTCCATCCTCTGCCTTTTATCCCCAGCGCTAGGGTGGGCTTCGTTAGTAGCGGCGGCTCTTCCATCCCAAGGATTGGCCCATGGATTTCCACTGCTCTCCTCTCCCCTGCCTTCTGCGCATCCACGCAAACAGTTCCAAAACAAACAGACTTTATTAGAACAGCTGAGAATTAACTCATTCTCAGCGTAGTCCAAACTAAATTAAAACAAACTCTTCATAACACAAATTTTTCAGTCTAATCACCAACCTTGGTATAATTAGGCAAACTGCCAAAGGCTTCTCTTGGCAAAAGTTCAAAAGCTGAAGATGCCGACAAGAGATAAGTGCAGCAAGACTATCAACGTTGTTTTCCGACAAAGAGCCTAAGAGCCATTGCTGGTCTTTTAAGCCTTATGGGAGGAGCCAATCATCTCTTGGACCTACTCCCGAGTTGTCCTCTTTGTTTTAGCTGCTCTTGCCTTCTGGCAGCTCTTCTCATACGTGCACTAGGAACAAGCTCCTCCTATTACTCTGCCTCTCTACTGTCAGCCTCTGGAGGCTCCGGAGTCCGCACATCACCCTTCAATGGCCCTGGCCCCATCTCTGCCTCCGATGCAGAGCTCTCATCCGGGCCTTCCCCAGCCTCCAGGACTGGGCCATGTTCTTCCTCAACCTCATCACTATCCGACTCCGCTGCCAGCTCTGAGGCTGCTGGCGAACCACAACAAGCTGGCAGAGAGAGAGAGAGAGAGAGAGAGACAGAGGAAGAGCCTGGGCCGTCCGCCAGCCCTCAGATGGAGAGTCAAAAGCCCCCAGGTCTGGAGGTGGCTGATGAAGAAGAGGAGGAACAGCTGGGTCCGGTGCCTGATACATGGATGCACAGAAGGCAGGGGAGAGGAGAGCAGTGGAAATCCATGGGCCAATCCTTGGGATGGAAGAGCTGCCGCTACTAACGAAGCCCATCCTAGCGCTGGGGATAAAAGGCAGGGGGCAGAGATGAATAAATGTAGCAGACAACTATTCATCTTCCAGACAGATGGACTTGTTAGCCTGCGTTGAGAGAGAAACTTTTTTGCCGGGCTGCTGGTGCTCCTAATAAAGGAATCTTTGAGTTAACTTCAGAGGGTTTGTGATATTTGGGGAGCTTGGTCAGATCACTTAGGTTGTAAATTACTCCATGACGCATGCTAATTTACTTATCCAAAAGTGAAGAGGATTAAATCAGACTAAATTTCTGGTGAGTGCATAGATACCTCCCTGTCATTTTGGGGCAAAAAAAGAAAACAAAATATTGCTTCAGTCTTATCCTGGAATATTCCTTTTTATTCAGTGATTAATCAGTCTCAACTGTATTTAACATAAACATAAGCTGAACAATGGACGTGTCCTTGTTGTTTTCCTGTATGGTCTGTGGTTCGCCACTGTCTCTCACAACAGATTGTTCAGCGTTTGCCTTAGTCTAGCCCAGTGTTTTTCAACCTTGGCAACTTAATTTAAAATAAGTGCAGCAGTGATAGCTTCCTTCTGCTGGTTCTGCCTCAGTTCACTGTGAGAATATGGCTTCAGCACTCGAGATATGTATTCAAACTCCCAGTATTAGCTGCAACTCTGGGGTTGAGTTTAGGCATCTTCCGAAGCCAAATCCCTCCCAAAACACAATTTATTTTAGAGTGATGAATGAATTAAACCATTTTTTATTCGAATAACCTGGCTTCTGGGTTCCTGCAATAGATTAATACCGTCAGTTGTAGTTTATTCAACAAACCATACCGTGTTTCCCTGAAAATAAGACCCTGTCTTATATTTTTTTTGAACCCTGAAATAAGCACTTGGCCTTATTGCCATGCACTCAAAAGCTCGATTGGACTTATTATCAGGGGATGTCTTATTTTGGGGGAAACAGGGTAGTTAAACAAACTGTAAATTTGTGTGATTTGCGAATTGAATCTCTATGTCTTCCCCTTGTATTCTTGTAGAGAATATTTGGGGATAAAATGAAATCTAAGCTGTGCATCAACTTTGAGGTGGCAAGCAGGAACTAGGGATGTCAGTGGCTGCCTTCTTCTTCTTCTTCTTCTTCTTCTTCTTCTTCTTCTTCTTCTTCTTCTTCTTCTTCTTCTTCTTCTTCTTCTCCTCCTCCTCCTCCTCCTCCTCCTCCTCCTCCTCCTCCTCCTCCTCCTCCTCTCTAAACATTTTGAGGAAAGTTTTGCCTGTCCATCAACTTTATTTATATATTCAATTCTTGATCTTTGTTTCTCTTTTTATTCATGGAGAATATCTAACTTCTGAGTAGAAATTGAGAGCAGATATAGGGGTGCTTAAAAGTTTTGTCAACTCGTTTTGAATTTCTGCATAAATACGGCCTAAAACATGATCTGAAGCTTTGTGTCATTTTCCTCAATAAATAAAGGAACAACTATAATGATTTTGACTCATTTGTCCAATTGGGTTCTCTTTATCTAGTTTTAGGAGAACAGGAAAAAAGTTACTGGGATTTCAAAACCAGAACAACAAATTGTGTGTTATTGCCTGATGACCAACACCAATGTTGCATTCCACCTCCATTCTCTGAATCTCTTTTGTTGCAGATTTGGACACGGAGGGCAAATATTACCTTTTCAAATTATCTGATATTTTCATAAAAGAGTTAGCTTTTCTTTTTTTCCAGATCTCTGCTTCAGAGGACTTGGACTAAGTAAACTAAAATTTTAGAGATACCCACTCATGTTATGTTTGTCCCACAATTAGGTTCAAAATATATGTCAGAGTATGAATATTCATAAACTGGAATACATCAGCCAATGAATAGGCATAGCAACTAAGTCAGCCAGTGAGGGCTGTTTGGGAGCCGAGAAAGACTGGAGCCAGGGGGTGTCTTAGTCTGCAGCTTCTGAGTCTGTGCAGAGAAACTGAAACTGGAAAGAGCCTGGGCTTGGCTCTGTGGTAAGCTCTGAGTGCTGAAGCTGAAAAACCAGTCTGCTGCTGGAACTGAAAGCAATCTCTCTTCTGCCTGTGAATCTGCTGTTGGTATTGTACATTCATCTTCATGTATTATTATGTATATAAAGATATTAATGAATCCTGCTGCATCCATCTGCCTGTATGTGCTTTCTGGATTTGATTTTTGAAACTAACTCTGACAATATACAAATAACTGATAGAAGAGAATACCTGTAGCTCAGGGTTGAAATAAGGGGTCCTTAGTGCTCTCTGAGCTTGGTGGTTTTCTTGCAGATGTTTCATTACCAAATTAGGTAACATCATCAGTGCACACTGATGACATTACCTAGTTTGGTTATGAAATGTCTACAAGGAAGCTACCAAGCTCAGAGAGCACCAACGACCCCGCAAATTAATAACTGGCATGAGAGATTTTAACCTGCTGAATTTCCCCTTGGTGCAATTCCAGGATTGATCTGCTCACAGTAATACTATTCCCCACCAAACCCATTATTTATGGGGAGAGAAAATTACGTACTGGCGGAAACTTTTCTCCTGATATGGCTAAGAGGGATGGTTTACTATTAGGGCCGACTTATTTTATTTATTTATTTTATTAGTCATATTTCTATGCCGCCCACTCTCCGAGGACTCTGGGCAGCTTACATCAAAGACAGTATACTAAACAACATATTGCCCCCAACAATCTGGGTGCTCATTTTACCCACCTTGGAAGGATGGAAGGCTGAGTCAACCTTGAGCCGGTGAGATTTGATCCGCTGATCTGCTGAACTAGCAGTCAGCTGAAGTGGCTGCAGTACTGCACTCTAACCACTGCGCCACCTCGACTTGGGCAGCTCATGAAATTATTTCTTCACCATGATCCCAATCCATTTTTGTTGCGTTAGAGACTATCTTTTTTCCCCCTTCTTTTTAATAATTCAAGCCACGGCTAGGAATATGAGACACCCTGTCTGTGGCATGTTTGGCCCTTAAAGCCAAGCAAAACACGTTTAGTGTAATTGCTGATTGTATCACAGTCTCTGCTTCCTTGCCTTATCTAGGTTTGTGGAAACTGGCTCTCCCTAAATATGTTCAGATCACAAAGCATCAAGCTGTAGGATACATATTTTCTAAGTCTTCCATATTTTTATTGAATAAGGGAAATATTTCATTATGGGCCAAAGTGCCCTGGGATCGGTTGATCTCTCTCTCCCTCTCTCTCCCCCTCCCTCTCCCCCTCCCTCTCCGTCATCTGTCTGTCTGTCTGCCTATCTATCTTTATCTGTCTGTCTATCTATCTATCTATCTATCTATCTATCTATCTATCTACCTACCTACCTACCTACCTACCTACCTAATCTCTCCCTCGCTCTCTCCCACCTGTCCTTCTACCTATCAATTATCTATCTGTCTGTCTATCAATCTATCCATCTATTTTATATCAAAAAGTGAAATACACACCATTCAAGAAAAACTACAGTCATCCATGCCAGCATACATATATATTATGCATATATCGTGTTTCCCTGAAAATAAGACATGTCCCGATAATAAGCCCAATTGGGCTTTTGAGCGCACGTGCTATAATAAGCCCCCTTCAAAAAATAAGCCCCCCCAAAAAAACTTATACGCATGAACAGCTGCTGTGCAAACAGCATGAGGTGAGGAGGTGAGGCGGGGGGGGCAAATGGTGGGGGAACATACCCCACGCGCGGAGAGCCGGACGCATCGCTGCCACTCGGGAGAAGAGAGAGAGGAGGCGCTGCGAGAGAGCCCATTTCTGACGTTCTTCGCCTCCTGAGCGGCAGCAGCATGTTCAGCTCCCCGAATCAGGTGTGGCGATCTCGGCCCGTGAGGGGGAGTGGCGGGGGGGAGGTGTGGGGAGGCAGAGAAGCGAGAATTCTGCAGCTCAGCCCAAACTCCAGATCTCTTGTTTGCCCTGCAGGCTTTTCTTTCTTTCTTTCTTTCTTTTTTTTAATGAAAAGTTTAAAAGGATTTCCCCCCCCCCTATATTCCCCCCACCCTTTCCCTCCCCTACCCCCCAGACTTCCCAGAGCAAAATACAAGGTGTTTCAATTAACAATCATAAGCTAAATTAACCTAACTATTCTTGAACTACCAAATCCCCCCCGAAACCTTAACGCCACTATAGATAACATAATACTTCTAATACTTAACGTTCATTCATAAGCTATTTGATATTTTCTTGTCTGATACTTATTTTGAATATAATCAATCCATCTTCTCCATTCCGATACGTATCTTTCTTGTGTATAGTCCTTCAAATACGCTGAGATTTTTGCCATTTCTGCTAAATTCGTTACTTTCAGTATCCACTCTTCAATAGTAGGCAAAAAGTCCTTCTTCCAGTATTGCGCTACCAACAGCCTAGCTGCTGATATTAAGTTCAAAATCAATTTAGTCTCTAATACTGTACAATCCATCGTTATACCCAGTAAAAACAATTGAGGAGTAAATTTCAACCTTTTTTTCAGAATATTCTGCATCACCCACCAAATTTTTATCCAAAATGCCTTGATTTTCTTACAGGTCCACCATATATGATAATAGGTTGCATCATCACATTCACATCTCCAACATTTAGCTTGCAAATTAGAGTACATGCATGATAATTTTTTAGGATCTAAGTGCCATCTATAAAACATTTTATAAAAATTCTCTCTCAGATTTTGTGCTTGCGTAAATTTAACATTTCTGCCCTGCAGGCTTTTCAAGAGGAAGGCGATCAAGCTTTTGCAATCTAAGCCAGTGCTGCTTCTTCTGTTTCTCTTTCCTCCTCCCTGGAGCCGAAGCAGAGAATAAAAGGATGGCTAGGAAGAGTTTAAAAGAGAGAATCCAATGTGCTAGTTCTCAAGTTACACACCGCTGGGGGGTGGGGGGACTGGGGCTTCTTCTCCTGCTCCCCTTTCCTCCCTCCCCCCAGCAGTGACTTTTTTCCCCCTGAGTCCATTGCAACTTCGAAAAACCATTAAGTGTAATTAAGTTGAGGACTTCTTGTCATTTTTTTTTTTTTTTAGTTTTGATTTATATGCCACCCTTCTCCGGAGACTCAGGGGGGCTTACAATGCGCTAAGCAATAGCCTTCATCCTTTTGTATATTTATACAAAGTCAGCTTATTGCCCCCACAATCTGGGTCCTCAATTTACCTACCTTAGAAAGGATGGAAGGCTGAGTCGACCTTGAGCCTTGGCGAGATTTGAACCTGCAGTAATTGCAGGCAGCTGTTCTTAATAACAGGGTGCTTTAGACCACTGTACTACCAAGGCTGGTAGTCTTTGATTTGAGAAGCTTTGATCAAACTAAATTTTATCTCCACCTGCAGGTTTCATTATATCAAAAAAACATACTGTCAGTATATAACCGGGGATTGGTTTGTTTTCCTGCCCAAAATTGCACATATTACCAATAAAAGAATGTTTTACAGTGGAAGATATTGGTTTTTGTTAAAAAAAAGACTTCAAGTTATGCCGTGCTCTAATACCGTGATGGCGAACCTATGGCATGAGTGCCAGAGGTGGCATCCAGCGCCCTCTCTGTGGGCACGCGTGCCGTCACCAGGTGCTCTTGTGGTTTTCTGGCTCGCACATGCACGCCAGCCAGCTGGTATTTGCGGGTGCCGGAGCTCCCAAAAACAGCCTGAAAAACGCCCAAAAACTAGGCTGTTTTTTGGGGCCATTTTCAGGCCTTTTTAGGGCTGTTTTCTGGGCTGTTTTCCGGCCGTTTTTAGGATAGTTTTCCGGGCCAACAATGGCCTGAAAACAGCCCGAAAAATGACCTGAATATGGCCCCCAAAATGGCCAAAAATGGTCGAAAAACAGGTCTGTGCACGCCAGCCAGCTGGTCTTTGGGTCTTCTGGTGCACTTTCATGTTCCGGTTTGGGCACTCGGTGCTGAAAAGGTTCGCCATCACGGCTCTAGTATAATTTAATGAGAAATGGTGTGATTAGGATGCAACCTTCAAAACTTTTGACTGATCTTAAAGACTTAGTTTTATTTCCCCCACACATTTACTCTGGAAAAATAGCTATTGATGTGATTTTTTTTTTTTAAATGTATTAGCCAAATGGCTTAGATATCCTTTGTACCAAAACCAAAAGCCTATTGGTATTTGTATATTAAAATATATTATGCAGCTTTTTTCAAAGCTCAACACCCCAAGAATAGCATCAACAAAATATTTATGTGAGAACATCTTAGGTACCGGTATAATAGAGATAGAGGGACAGAGAAAAAGAGGGGGGGGGGGGGCGGGAGGGAGAGAAAGAAAGAAAGAGAGAGAGAGAGAAAGATAGAGAAGAAAAGAGAGAAAGAGGAACGGAGAAAAAGAGGGAGGGAGGGCAGGAGGGAGAGAAAGAAAAAGAAAGAGAGCAAGAAAGAGAGAAAAAAAAGAGAGAAAGAGGGACAGAGAAAAAGAAGGAGGGCGGGAGGGAGAGAGAGTGAAAGAGAGAGAGAGAAAGAAAGAGAGAGAGGGAGGGAGGGAGGGAGAGAATGACCCATGTAATTGAGAAAAATTGTAGCAATGATGCCACTATAAAAATTAATCAATCAGCAACAAAACTTGGCATCTGCATCTATTTATCAGCATTATCAGACAGTGTAATTTATTTATTGCACCATGAGCATCTGTCAAAGCACTGAGGATGGTGCCACCTCATTGAGTTTAATAATCAGGCAGGAATATAGAAGAGGCTGTATTAAGTCACCAAGGACTTTTGATTTGGGCCTCCAAACTGATAATGTTTTGGAGAAAGATTGATAGGAAAAAATTACAGTAGGGCTTGTATCAATTTTCTGCTGACTAGGGAATTATGGGAATTGAAGTCTACATATCTTCCAGTGGTCAAGGTTGAGAAACACAACTGTTCCAAACTGCAGACATAAAATGATCATCCTTCAGCTTTCGTTTTCTGTTATGACACTGCAGAGAGTAATCTGAACTTTTTATTTGCTTTTTATTGTGTCCTTCAGTATTCCAAATCCATCTACAAAACTATAGATTTATTCCCCAGCCTCCAAATTAGCGCTCAAGATTGACCAAGATAGATAGATAGATAGATAGATAGATAGATAGATAGATAGATAGATAGATAGATAGATATGGATGGGTGGATGGATGGATGGATAGATAGATGGATGATAGATATGTGATAGATAAATGATAGACAGACAGACAGATAGATATGGATGGATGGATGGATGGATGGATAGATGGATGGATGATAGATATGTGATAGATAAATGATAGAGAGAGAGAGAGAGATGGATGGATGGATAGATGGATGGATGATAGATATGTGATAGGAGGAGGAGAAAAAGGAGGAGAAGAAAAAGAAGGAGGAAGAGAGGAGGAGGTGAGGAGGAGAAGGAGGAGAAGGAGGAGGAGAAGAAAAAGGAGGAGGAGGTGAGGAGGAGGAGGAGGAGGAGAAGAAGAAGAAAAAGGAGGAGGAGAAGAGGTGAGAAGGAGGAGGAGAAGGAGGAGGAGGAAAAGAAGAAAAAGGAGGAGGAGGAGGAGAAGAGGTGAGAAGGAGAAGGAGAAGGAGAAGGAGGAGGAGAAGAAAAAGAAGGAGAAGAAAAAAGGAGGAGGCGGTGAGGAGGAGGAGGAGGAGAAGAAAAAGGAGGAGGAGGAGAAGAGGTGAGAAGGAGGAGGAGAAGGAGGAGGAGGAAAAGAAAAGAGGAGGAGGAGGAGAAGAGGTGAGAAGGAGAAGGAGAAGGAGGAGGAGAAGAAAAAGAAGGAGGAGAAGAAAAAAGGAGGAGGTGGTGAGGAGGAGGAGGAGGAGAAGAAAAAGGAGGAGGAGGAGAAGAGGTGAGAAGGAGGAGGAGAAAAAGGAGGAGAAGAAAAAGGAGGAGGAGAAGAGGAGGAGGAGAGTTGATGCACAGCTTTGTATCTCCCTTAACACATGAAATGGTGGAGGAGAAGGAGAAGGAGAAGGAGAAGAAGGAGGAGAAGCCCTGGAAAGAGTGTGGAGAAGAGCAACAATGTTGATTAGAAGACTGGAAGGTAATATGAAGAACAGTTGCAGGAACTGGTTATGTCTAAGAAGGACTAGGGGTGACATGATAGCAATGTTCCAATATTTGAGGGGCTGCCTCCCCAAAAAAAGGGGGGGATCAACCTATTCTCCAGACAGAGCACCTGAGGGCAGGACAAGAAGCAATGGATGGAAATTAATCAAAACACTCAGTTTCTACAGAAGTAAATATCCAAATAGGATGTGTAAATGTATGAGGCACATAGTAAATGTATGAGGTATATAGCGGTGTGCAAAATTTAGTTTCTTCCCCATATCCTAAGAATCCCATTCACTGTTTTCTTCCTTGCTGGAAGCAACGGCAAAATCTGAAGATGAAATACACTCAATTTATGTCTACTTGAATACGATAGAATTTCTTGCATGACTGGAAAACCTGCAGGTGTGAAATTTGGTGGGCTTTGCTATTAGAAGTCCATCATCACAAATCCTTCTTGGACAAGTCCTTTTAGACAGCTTTATAAGGACAAGTGGAAAGGAGAAAGAGAGGAGAAAACAAAAGGCCAAAGTTGTTTTTATCCATTTTTATCAAAGCAGTGCTAATTGAGTTTAAAAAGAGAGGAGTTATTTGAATCGCAAGCTGATTTTTTCCCCCACTTTCCTCCTGCAAACAACATTGGATAGGCTATTTATCTTTTATGATAAAGGCTACTCTGCTGCTATCAGCATCATATATTATCCATACAGCAGCAATATATTTTCCAGAGCCCAGCAAGACAGGGTTGTAAAACAAAACAGCAAAGGTCTAGAAATCTGGGATTGGAAGGACAATTTCAAGAATTCCCAGTTCCATATAGCCCTGTGATGGCGAATTTACTGTATGAAAGAGTGCAGAGAAGAGCAACAAAGATGATGAGGGGACTGGAGGCTAAAACATATAAAGAATGGTTGCTGGAATTGGGTATGTCTAGTTTAATGAAAAGAAGGACTAGGGGAGACATGATAGCAGTGTTCCAATATCTCAGGGGCTGCCACGAAGAAGAGGGAATCAAGCTATTCTCCAAAGGACCTGAAGGCAGAACAAGAAGCAATGGGTGGAAACTAATCAAGGAGAGAAGCAACTTAGAACTAAGGAGAAATTTCCTGACAGTGAGAACAATTAATCAGTGGAACAACTTGCCTCCAGAAGTTGTGAATGCTCCAACGCTGGAAGTTTTTAAGAAGATATTGGATAACCAAATGTTATAGGGTTTCCTGCCTAAGCAGGGGGTTGGACTAGAAGACCTCCAAGGTGTTGTGGCCCCGCCCTCTGAGCCTGTCCCATCGGAGGAAGAAAGCTCCGAGCATGAGGAAGAGGAGTCAGCCAGGCCTCCCTCTCCAGGCCCCTCCCCTCTGGCACTGTCTCAGGTGCCGGCCAAGGGAGAGGAGATTAGCAGGGAGACAGGTGGCTCGGATGAGAGGGAAGGAGAGACATCATTCCTGGACGCACGCCTCCGAAGGCGTGATAAACGATTGCAGCAGCTCAGGAGGCGTGCTAGGGATTAGAACTGAGTCACTGGATCAAACCCCAGAGACTATATAATAGAGGGTGGTGGCCAGTGATCCTTGTGACGAACAAAAGTAAACCTTGGATAGTCACTAAAGCCTCGTCCGGAAACTGCTGAGAGAAATATTATTCTGATTGGACTTTTGTACGCTAAGTATCTTATCTTTCTGTTTTGTGGAAATAAACGCACTTGGCAGATGGTGTGTAAATCGCTGCCAAGTTGGAGATAAAGACCTGGGTGTGTGCCAAAGTGTTTCCTTAACCCTCGGCTGGCTGTGTTTGTGTGTGTGTGTGGACGGGGACAGATCACAAGGTCCCTTCCAACTCTGTTATTCTATTCTATGAGAGAGAGAGAGAGAGAGAGAGAGAGAGAGAGAGAGAGAGATTGATTTATGCCCTCTGTTGGGATTTGAATTTGAGCTTTTGTATTCTGATTGGTTATCAGACTCCCATGGGGCCATGCATGGGTAACTTTGTAGGTTGTCTTTTAAGTCCCAGGCTTGATTGACCCTTGCTGGGTGATGCAATCTCCCTAGGTGCCATGTGGTGAGTTCTGTTGCTAGATGGGTAGAAGGGCTAATCCTATCTTTGTTGGATCTTGGGTGAGGGCGGTGGTGAGATTCAGCCGGTTCTGTCCGGTTCAGGCGAACCAGTGACTGTGGGAGACTCCACCCACACGCCCGGACATAATGCGCGAGGAAAGAGCATTCTTGGAAGGCCGTGCATATGCGCAGAGGAGGAGCGCGCACTCACATTTGCAAACTGGTAGGGAAAGTAAGTGAATCCCACCTCTGGGTGAGTGGGAGGAAGAGAAGGAGAAGAGGAGGAGTAGGTAGAGGAAGAGGAGGAGGGAGGGAGCAGAGTGCTACATACAGTTAACGTTGAGAGCTAGATTAAAGATTTAAATAGACAGCAAATCAAACATTACATTTGTTGTAAAGGAAATAAAGGCTGCTGAAGTGTGTGGGCATTATTGAGATTTAGTACCTGTGCATAAGGCGAGCAGCGGTAACGTTCTTATTTCTTATAAGGTTTCAGGATTTGGAGACAGTATCAACAGCAGAGGAGCGTGCAGCTCAATATTAAATTGTTTGCCTGTGGGAAATCTGGCTTCGAACATGCAGACGTCCCTTTGAATAATGTCCTTTTTCTTTCGCTCATGTTTACTATTAGGAGAACTGCTGAGGGAGTGTTGGAAGAAATTAGAAATTTAGGGGCGGAAAAGTTTCAAGAATTATTTGTTGCGATTTAATTTTGAGATTAGTGCATACTGTAAGGGCACGAAAAAAAATATTTCTAGTGCAATTTTTGTTTTGTTAGTTGCGAAGTTGTCCTCTACCATCCCCCGGAGACCATTTAAGCTCACGCCGAACTGCTTCAGTGACTCCATCCAGCCACCTCGTTCTCTGTCGTCCCCTTCTTCTTTTGCCCTCAATCGTTCCCAGCATTAGGCTCTTCTCCAGTGAGTCCTTCCTCCTCATTAGGTGGCCAAAGTATTTGAGTTTCATCTTCAGGATCTGGCCTTCTAAAGAGCAGTCAGGGTTGATCTCCTCTAGGACTGACTGGTTTGATTGCCTTGCAGTCCCAAGGGACTCGCAGGAGTCTTCTCCAGCACCAGAGTTCAAAGGTCTCAATTTCTCAATCTTCCTTATGGTCCAACTTTCACAGCCATAGATTGCAACTGGGAAAACCATAGCCTTGACTATATGCACTTTTGTTGGCAGGGTGATGTCTCTGCTTTTTAGTATGCTGTCTAGCTTGGCCATAGCTTTCCTCCCCAGGAGCAAGCGTCTTTTAATTTCTTGGCTGCAGTCCCCATCTGCGGTGATCTTGGAGCCCAGTCACTACCTCCATTTCTTCCCCATCCCATTAGCCTCCTACACCTGAGTGGCGTAGAAGGCTAATGCCTCCTACTAAGGCAGCATTTAACATCCAGCTGTCTGCAATTACTGCGAGTTCAATTCTCACCAGGCTCAAGGTCAACTCAGCCTTCCATCCTTTCTAAGGTGGGTAAAATGAGGACCCGGTTTGTGGGGGCAATAAGCTGACTTTGTATAAAATATACAAAAGTATGAAGGCTATTGCTTAATGCATCCCCAGAAATCTCCCATCAAAGTACTAACCAGGCCTACTTATGTGCAACACCCACCCACCCACCCACCCACACATACATACCAAGCGGACCTTGGATTGTAGCCATTGTCTTTACCTGTTAGGCTTACTGTTGTGGCCTATCGTCCGCAGTAACTGCCCGCCGTTCGGTTTGGCTCCGCCATTGGCAGGCGGACGCTCGACATAAGTGGTGCTTAGCTTCGGTAAGCCAAATCAGATGAGGAGGCGGCGTGGGAGTCAGGGCCAGCATCAAGGCAATCTGAGAACTCCGAGGGAATGAAGCTGGCAGAGAGAGAGAGAGACAGAGGTGGAGTCTGGGCCATCCATCAGCCCCAGATGGAGGTCAACAGCTCCCAGGTCTGGAGGTGGCTGATGAGGAAGGGGAGAAACAGCTGGGTCCAGTGCCTGATGCGTGGATGCACAGAAGGCAGAGGAGAGGAGAGCAGCGGGAATCTATGGGCCAGTCCTTGGGACGGAAGAGCCACCGCTACTAGCTAAGCCCCACCCTAGCTCTGGGGATAAAAGGCCAGCGGGGGGGGGGAGAGATGAACAGGTGTGGCAGACAACTATTCATCTCCCTTCAGTCAGCCACTAATAGCCTGATTTCTGAATCAGGAACTTATCAGAATTCTTTCTTTGAATCTGTAGCACTGAGAGTTGGGTGTGCAGAAGTGGTATTCAGCCAGTTCAAACCAGTTTGCCCGAACCGGTAGCGGAAATCATGGGTGGGCCTGCCCATCCGCCCTGGCTCTGTGCCACCCCATTTACGCATGTTTTTCAGGCCAGGTGCATGCACAGAAGGTGCGCGTGTCAGCAAAGCACATGTGCAGAAGGCCAGGCGTATGTGTGGACGGGCGCGAGCGCTCACATTTGCGAACTGGTAGGGAAAGAGCCTTGATGGTACAGTGGTCTAAGCACCCTGTTATTAACACAGCTGCCTGCAATTACTGCTGGTTCGAATCTCTCCAAGGCTCAAGGTTGACTCAGCCTTCCATCCTTTCTAAGGTAGGTGAAATGAGGACCCAGATTGTGGGGGCAATAAGCTGACTTTGTATAAAATATACAAAAGTATGAAGGCTATTGCTTAACGCATTGTAAGCCGCCCTGAGTCTCCGGAGAAGGGCGGCATATAAATCAAATAAAAAAAAAAAAAGTAAGTTAATACCACCCCTGTGAATGTGCCTTCTGAGAGTGTGTGTGTGTGTATGCCTTTGGTGCTAGAAGCGAGTGCAAGTGTGGAGAGAGAGAGAGAGAGAGAGAGAGCCTCCTGGTGTGTGGGGCATTTTCAGGGGGAAAGGGAGCGAGCTTCGCTTTCCACAGGCACTGAAAGACTTGTTAGCCTGTTGTGTGTGAGAGACACACTTTTCACCGGGGCCGCTGGCGCTCCTAATAAAGGGAACATTTAGTTAATTACAGAGGGTTTGTCGTGTTTGGGAGCCGGGTCAGAAGATTTACTTATTTTCCAACGGCAGACAACACTTATAATTCAAGCCACCTTAAAAATAAATTGCTGAAAAATATCCTGCTTGTCATTCCAGGCAGACAGCTCTGGCCTTTATCATGGTCTGTTCAAAATCCAGACTTTTTTTTCCCATCCTGCAGGTTTATTGATCTTCAGTCGTGGAGTAAACAGGTCCAGTTTGTGGCCGTTTCTGAACTAACAAAATACGCCAGCGCATCCATGCTGGAAAGTGTCCTGCGTTCATTCCTTGTTGATCAGGGGGATCTTGCAGTGGTTGCATTAGAAGATTCCTCTGTGGAGAAAAATAAAGTGAAACTCCATCACCACATACAGGCGGAGGTAGGATTCAGCCGGTTCGGTTCGGTTCGTGCGAACCTGTAGTGGCGACTGAGGGAGGCTCCGCCCATCCGGCTGGATGTAATGCGTGAGCACTGTGCATGCAGGCACACTCACATTTGTGAACCGGTAGGGAAGGTAAGTGAATCCTACCTCTGCATACAGGTAGTCCTCAACTTATGACTTGGAGCCCGGCTTACGGTTATGTAAGCTTACAATTACGGTGATCAGTTTAGTTTAGTTTACTTTATTGATTAGCCTTTGGGCCATATCAAAATATGCAGAGTTCCAGACACACATTATTACTAAAATCTGATAAAATTTAAAAGGGAATTGGAATAAAATACTATTTAAAAGGAAATTGGAATAAAATGCTATTTAAAAGGAAATTGGAATAAAATATGATTTAAAAGGAAATTGGAATAAAATATGATTTAAAAAGTAATTGGAATAAAATGCAGTTTAATTCTAAATTGAAATGGTCGTTGTGCGAGTCATCGCATGACTGGGCTTGATTTTAATGACCTTTTTTTCAGCAATTTTTTTTTTTTAAATTTGATTTATATGCCTCCCTTCTCCAGAGACTCAGGGCGGCTTACAATGCATTAAGCAATAGCCTTCATTCTTTTGTATATTTTATACAAAGTCAGCTTATTGCCCCTACAAACTGGGTCCTCAATTTATCTACCTTAGAAAGGATGGAAGGCTGAGTCAACCTTGAGCCTGGCAAGATTTGAACTAGCAGTAATTGCAGGCAGCTGAATGATAATAACAGGCTATTAGTCTGCTGCGCCACCAGGCTCTCTTTTTTATTTTTTATAAATTTGATTTATATGCCACCCTTCTCCAGAGACTCAGGGCAGCTTACAATGCATTAAGCAATTGCCTTCATTCTTTTGTATATTTTATACAAAGTCAGCTTATTGTCCCCACAATCCGGGTCCTCATTTTACCTACCTTAGAAAGGATGGAAGACTGAATCAACCTTGAGCCTGGTGAGATTCGAACTCGCAGTAAGTGCAGGCAGCTGATGTTAATAACAGTACTTTAGTCTGCTGCGCCACCAGCAGCCAATAGAATACATGCTCACCATACAACACACCATTGTTGTGTTGTCAAAATAGGAAGAGGATGTTGTGTTGGGTATGTTTGCTTCCTTGAGTTAGTGTTTTTCCTACATTCCTTTACAGTCTTCCTTAAATAAATATCCCAATTTGGGGATAGGCACCCAAGGTTCCTATTGCTATCAATACTACCTTTGCTTTCTTTTGCCATACTTATTATATAGGTAGTCTTACAACCACAATTGAGGCCATAATGTCTGTTGTTAAGCGAGACAGTTATTAAGTGAATTTTGCCTCATTTTACAGCCTTTCTTGCCACAATTATTAAGTGAATCACTGCAGTTGATAAGTTAGTAACCCAGTTGTTAAAGGAATCTGGTTTCCCCGTTGACTTTGCCTATCAGAAGGTCGCAAAAGGGGATCATATGTCCTTGAGACACAGCAATGGTCATAAATATGAGCCAGTTGCCAAGCATCTGATGGTCATGGGGATGCTGCAATGGTCGTAAGTGTGAAAAATGGCCATAAGTCACATTTTTTCAGTGTTGTAACTTTTGTTGAAAGAAATTTCCATCTGGTTCAGTTCCAAGTGCGGAGAAAAACACTGGAAACATGGAGGCTGATTGGAAAGATGGTTTAATGATGAAGCAGAAGCACATGGGTTCTGGTGCAGCCGACCACATGGAGTTGAGAGTGGAGTTTTTTTTATACCTTCTCTTGGGCTTTGCACTTGAGCTTCCTGTTCCTGTGGCAAGAGCATGTATTCTATTGGTTGCTGTCAGACTCCCATCCTGAATTTGTCTGAGATAAGTTTGGTTGAAGTCTGGGCTGATGTAATGTCTTTAGGAGGTTTTGCAATGCAGTGAGCCTTGCTGCTAGATGGGTTAATCCTATTATGTCCTGGAGGGTCATGTCTTAATCCCATCACCCTGGAGCTGAAGGCCTTTTGTCTTGCAGATAGACTGGCCCAGTCCTGCTGGGGCTATTAACAAAAGGTGGGGGCTGCTTTCCAAGAGCATGTTTCTCCTTAAGGGAAATATAATAGTCTGCCTTTTTTTAATATTTCCCAAAATATTTAATTCTTCTAGGAGAGGTGGGGGGCAGGGAGTGCTAACTTTCTACACTTTGAAACAGTCACTAAAGGACCTGTTGTGAGTCAAGGACTGCCTGTACTTCTGTTTTCAGTTCTTTGTATTTTGTGTTTTTCTTTCTCTTCTATCCACCTGTCTCCAGGTATAGCCTCGTCCACTATCCAGACTTTTCTTTAGTCTTTCTTATAGACAATTGTCAAGTTTGGGGTGTTGTGGCAGGTGCTTGTCTTTTTGAAGTCGAAAATCCCAGAGCAATGTAGCTTCTTCATTTTCCATTACTTTTGTCTATTTTGTGGCAAGGCCAGTTGCTTGCAGGAAAATAATATTGCTTACAGATCTCCCAATGCACCATTGTTGCTACTTGGTCACGCCGTTGTTTGTAGTCAGTCTGGGCGATGTTCTTGTAACAGCTAACTTCTTGGAACACAGATTGACTACAAACAGGTGACCTTCTGTTTTGTCAGCTTTTTTTTTTTGTTGTTTGCAGAGGTGGCATTTGCTGTCTGTTGCTGTTCCCAGTTCTGGCTTTGTGTGCATTTGTTCTTAAGGCTTGGTCTTGTGCAGCCAGAATTAGTCCCTCTGTCTCTTTTTTTTAGTTTTTAAGAAGAGACTGAACAACCATTTGTCTGAAATGGAATAGTTTTTCCTGCCTGAACAGGAGGTTGGACTAGAAGACCTCCAAGGTCCCTTCCAACTCTGTTATTCTATTCTATTCTATTCTATTCTATTCTATTCTATTCTATTCTATTCTATTCTATTCTATTCTATTCTATTCTATTCTATTCTATTCTCTCCTCTCTCCTTTCCTCTATTCTGTTCTGTTCTGTTCTATTCTATATTCCCATTCACTCTCCTTTCTTCTATTCTGTTCTGTTCTGTTCTGTTCTGTTCTGTTCTGTTCTGTTCTGTTCTATTCTATTCTATTCTATTCTCTATTCCCACTCTCTCTCCTTTCTTCTGTTCTGTTCTCTTCTGTTCTGTTCTCTTCTGTTCTGTTCTATTCTTTATTCCCATTCTCTCTCCAATCCTCTATTCTATTCTATTCTATTCTATTCTATTCTATTCTATTCTATTCTATTCTATTCTATTCTTCTACTATTCTATTCTGTTCTCTATTCCCATTCTCTCTCCTTTCTTCTATTCTATTCTATTCTATTCTATTCTATTCTATTCTATTCTATTCTATTCTCTATTCCCACTCTCTCTCCTTTCTTCTGTTCTGTTCTCTTCTGTTCTGTTCTCTTCTGTTCTGTTCTATTCTCTATTCCCATTCTCTCTCCTTTCTTCTATTCTATTCTATTCTATTCTATTCTATTCTATTCTATTCTATTCTATTCTATTCTATTCTATTCTCTATTCCCACTCTCTCTCCTTTCCTCTGTTCTCTTCTGTTCTGTTCTCTTCTGTTCTGTTCTATTCTCTATTCCCATTCTCTCTCCAATCCTCTATTCTATTCTATTCTATTCTATTCTATTCTATTCTATTCTACTATTCTATTCTGTTCTCTATTCCCATTCTCTCTCCTTTCTTCTATTCTATTCTATTCTATTCTATTCTATTCTATTCTATTCTATTCTATTCTATTCTCTATTCCCATTCTCTCTCCAATCCTCTATTCTATTCTATTCTATTCTATTCTATTCTATTCTAATGCAGCCTTCCTAATCCCCATGATTTCGGTTACATTGCAACTGTATTGCTTATTCCAATCACACTTGGCCAATAAAATAAATAAATACTGTATTTATCAGAGTATAAGACGCTCCGGACTATAAGACGCACCTACCTTTTTTGGTGAGGAAAACAAGAAAAAGAAATCTGCCTTTGCCTCTGCCTCCTAGCAATTTTGCCTCGTTGCAGCAAACAGCAAATAGCCTGCTTTATTTTCATTTTCGTTTTCAGCATAGCTTGATTAGCACAAGAAAAAAAAATCTGCTCCCAGCAATTTACCTCCTTACAGCAAGCAGCAGAGGCCCGCGCAGCAATAGGCAATGACAATCCCTGCAGCCTGAAACAGCTGAGAGTCAGGAGGCTGATCCAATGGACAATCATCTTGTGCTAATTAGGCTGTGCTGAAGCTGAAATGGGCTGTTTCTTCTTGCTGCTTGCTGCAAGGAGGTAAATTGCTGGGAGGCAGAGGCCATAGAGTGGGGGCCAGTGGGTGGATGGTGCTACATTCGGTGTATAAGACGCATCCAAATTTTCACCCCCTCTTAGAAGGGAAAAAGGTGCGTTTTATACTCTGAAAAATATGGTAAGTAAGTAAGTAAGTAAGTAAGTAAGTAAGTAAGTAAGTAAATAATCTGAATAAATGCACAGATTGCAAACTGGAGGTATCTTCGATACCATCTCTTTTCTGTTTGCTGTGCTTAGGGAGTCTCATTCCGATATTTGGATTCTAGATAATATATCATGGTTTGCCAAGGAGGATCCATCCGATGTTTAAAGTTCTAAGAAAGTAGGAGGATTAGGGTGAATTTATTTTAGCGAGGAGAACTTGAATTCCAGATGGCCTGAGGTTGGCTAACATTTTTACTGATCTTAATGGCATCCCGGCATCTGTCTCACTATATCACTGTAACATCAATGGCCCTTCTGTAAGGCAGAAGGGCATTTGATTTCATTTCTTGGCTTCTCAATATACACAGAACATTTAATCCATCACCACGGCCAAGATATAGTAATATTCTAGAATTCTACAGAGATGTTTACGAAGCGAATAATCAACAACATTGCCTAGTTGTTGTGATTAAGATTTTAATAAACGCTGGAAACCATTGGAAGGATGCCTAATGATGGTTCCCTGAAAAGTTAATGGGATCTTACTGGCTGATATTACGTGTCTGAGCATCTATCCGTCTTCTGTCAATCTATTTACCATTAGCTGTTCTTCCAAAGAGATTTAGGTTTCCAGGTTAAAAATAGCAGCATCAGTTTAGATTCAAGCTATCTGGGTAGTTGACAGTCAAACTTCTTATGACATCAAAATCATAATGATCCAGAAGAGGAAAAGGCAGGATTTCAATGTGAAGTTTAACCGTGCAAACATGGCCCTTAGCCATATTGGCATGGTAAACAATTCTGGATGCAATTTGTCCCACTGATGAATTGTTCTAACTGTCAGGAAATTTCTCCTTAATTTTAGGTTGCTTCTCTCCTTGATTAGTTTTCATCCTTTGCTTCTTGTCCTGCCTTCAGGTGCTTTGGAGAATAGCTTGACCCCCTCTTCTTTGGGGCAGCCCACAACTTCTGGAGGAAAGCCATTCCACTGATAAATTGTTCTCGCTGTCAGGAAATTTCTTCTTAGTCAGTGGTGGTATTCAACCGGTTCTATCCGGTTCGGGCAAACCGGTAGCAGTAGTTGCAGGAAGCTCCACCCACTCGCCCTGACATCATCACGCCCTGTTTTTGACCCTCTGCGCATATGCGCGCGTTCACTTTTGCAAACCGGTAGTGAAGGTAAGTGAATTTCACCCCTGTTCCAGGGGTGGGTTCTACTTACCTTTACTACCGATTTGTATCGTGCTTGCGCGCACATGCAGAAGATCCGGGTCAGTGGGTGGAGCCTCCCGCCGGTTTCACTACCAGTTCTATAGAACCGGTCCGAACCGGGGGCAACCCACCACTGCCCTATTCTTAGTTCTAGGGTGGAATTATTCATGTGGAACAACTTGCCTCCAGACATTGTGGGTGCTCCATCACTGGAGGATTTTTTAGAAGTGATTGGACATTGATTTATCTCCTGCTCGAGCAAGGTGTTGGACTAGAAGACCTCTAAGGTCCCTTCCAAGTTCTGTTATTCTGTTCTATTCTGTTCGTTGCATCTATTTGTTACAGTGTGACTTCCCTGTGCCTAAAGTTGTATGCTATTACAGAGATGCCAATAAAATTTGTGAGCTTATGACTACTCCATGCCTTATTTGGGCAGGTTGGAATTGGCCCAGATCACATCCAGAGACAGCTTTGCTTTTACTGACTGATTGGTTCTATCGATTTGTTTGTGTGTTAGCGTCTTCCTCCAAGGCTAAGTCATTAGGTCAATGTTGCTGAACAAGTTAGATATTCCACAGCAGCTGGGATGGTCATTAAAAGGGATTCCGCTACCATCCCGTTCAATGCAAGATGGATGCAACAACCTGGATGCTTCCGTTGAGTTTCTTCTCGCCGATAAGAAGTTTGAAATCCCTGTAGGGCAATTTGCAAAATGTGGGAAAATGGGACGTTAGGATAGAACCACAGAAGGTCAAAACTGAGGCCAGTAAAAAAAAAATAAAAATCCAAAGAAAACTGCTTGTCAAAGAAACGCAGAGTTTAAAAAAAAAACACACTTTATTTCTTTCGGAATTGTACAAGTGAAAAGAAAATGTTTAACATATGTGCCTAAACATACTGAAATCCTTACAGCGTGTGTTTAGATAAGCTGGCGATGGTAGATGCTGTCTAAAAATAAGCAGATATAATCAGACAGTCCAAATTCAACATGGCTTGTTATCTTGAAGTCTGACAGATACGAGAAGGATCTCTTTAGGGGATATCACCCAACCTTCTTGGCGATGATTCGTGGGTTTGTTTAAACATCAAGCAAGTCCTTCGTATTTCTAAGGCGTTTCTCATCAATTTTATCCAATTGATGACAATTTCCTCCACAGTTTCAAAAGGACCTCTTGCCAGAAAGGTGTGTCCATAATGTATTTGATTTAAATAATTAGGTTTTGTGCAAAATATCTGCCTAGGTTCTCGTCCTGTAGACTATAATTTCTTTGCTTTATGTTGACGTTCTAGCTGGTGTTTTGAGTAAAATCCGCTTCTAGAAACGATGAGCTCATATGGAAATTTCTTCAATCTTACCTCAATTTGGGACTCTGTATAACTTTGAAGATATTTTGCTTCTCATCCAAGAAGCTTCTTCATTTCTGACTGGATCAGAGGTGGTATTCAGCGGGTTCTGACCAGTTCTGGAGAACCGGTAGTGGAAATTTTGAGTAGTTTGGAGAACCGGTAAATACCACCTCTGACTGGCCTCACCCCCATCTATTCTCTGCCTCCCGAGTCCCAGCTGATCGGGAGGAAATGGGGATTTTGCAGTAACTTTCCCCTGGAATGGGGGGCGGGAATGGAGATTTTACAGTATCCTTCCCCTGCCATGCCCACCAAGCCACGCCCATCAAGCCACGTCCATGGAACTGGTAGTAAAAATTTTTGAATCCCACCACTGGACTGGATGGTGGGGAATGGAAGGATTTATACTCCTTGCAGACAGCTGGTCATTTGCATCCTTTTTAGAGAGTCATTGAGACCACCTGGAGGTTAATCCGTGTTGTCAGGGTCACCTGAGTAGTGCAAATGGGTGTGGAGTCTTCTTGGAACTGTTGAAAAGACTGTGTTGTAGACCAGGGGTGTCAACCTGGCAGCCCGTGGACCAGATGAGTCCCATGCAGGCCAAGCCCATCCCAGCTTCAGGAATGGGGAAAATGCTCGTGAAACGTCACATGACGGCAACATTATGTGGCGAGTTTGACACCCATGTTGTAGACTGTCTACACCCATTTGTACTACTCAGGTGACCCTGATAACATGGATAAACCTCCAAGTGGCCTCAACAACTCTCTAGAAAGGATGCAAATGACCAGCTGTCTGCAAGGAGTATAAATCCTTCCATTCCCCACCATCAGGGGTGGGTTCTAAATTTTTTTACTACCGGTTCTGTGGGCGTGGCTTATTTTGTGGGTGTGGCTTGGAGGTCATGTGACTAGGTGGGCGTGGCTAGCTGGTCAGAGTCATTTCTGGAAGGTCCTCGCACTTACGACCAGTCCTTGCATTTATGACCCAACTCATTTGTTTGCTTTTAACACTGATCAAATGTAGGACGGCCCTTTGAAGCCCCGCGGCAAGAGTTTAAACAGGTTTTTTCCCTCTAGTCATCAGCTGGGACTCAGGAGGCAGCAATAGATTGGGGGTGGGACCAAGTAAAAGGTAAGAATAACGTGGAGGGGGAAGACGGGGCGGGGAGAACCGCTTCGGTGACATCATATCGTCACCACTACCGGCTCGGCCAAACCGGACCGAACCGGGAGGAACCCACCACTGCCCACCATCCACTCGGAAGCTTCTTGGATGAGAAGTGAAACATCTTCAAAGAAAACCCAGAAAGTCCAGTTGCCTCTTGAAAAAGCACCTTTGGGACAACCATGACCTGGAAGACTGAGAATCTCCATAGACACTGAGCTGGGTAATGTTCTTATCTTCTACTGTGTTAAAAAGAGTTGAGTGTCAATTCTTTCCTTTCCTTTTCCCCCTTTTCCCGTATACTCTCTCTTCTTCCCTTTTTCCTCCCTTAGTTTTCCCTTATTTTCCCTTCTGTTTTATATTCTGATGAGCTAATAAAAAATTTGAACCAGGAAAAAGCAATCCATAGGGAGCTGGATTTCAATCTTGATTGAATCAACTTGTGTTTGCATGGTGTAGACCAGGGGTGTGAAACTCATGACCCCTTGGGCCGAATCTGGCCTGTGGAGGACTTAGATCTGGCCCATGGACCCGCCCTGGAAACAGCGAAGGACTGGCCCGCGGTGCCACTGCCAGTGACAACGGAGCCTGGGAGGGCCAAGGGCGGCCTCCCCGAGCTCTATTCTCGCTTGCAGAGGGCTGCAGGAGGCTGTTGTGGCCAAAAACGGAGCCTCAATGAGTGATGTTGAGCTGGCCACACCCACCCTAGCCACGCCCATCCCAGCCCCGCAAGGTCAAACACAACCCTGATGCGGCCCTCAATGAAATCGAGTTTGACACCCCTGGCGTAGACGCAATGTTTCTTAGTTCGTTTTGGTTTCTGCTAGTTAAATACTTCCAAGCGCTTGTACAAAACGAGGCCGGTAGATTTATTTCAAACTGCTAAATGATCAGTTAAAATCAAGACATCAGCTTTGAAAGAAAGCCCGGAGTCGGAAACTTTTCCATTTGCTGAAAATTTGGATAGGAGTTGGCACAGTAGCAAAATAAATTGGCATGTGCACTCTCCCCGGGCACCCCCACATAAATTCAGTTCAAAAGCAACCGATGGTGAAAAAGGCCTCTCATTAAAATCATTTTTATCACCATGGCAACTAAAAGAGCAGTAAAACAATGACATAAAAGGAGTGCATCCAATTATGTAATGTCTTTAAGAAAAAAAAAGGCGGGGGGACCTGATTGGGATGTATGAATTAGAATTTGTAAAGAATTCCCAGATAAAGTCTTAAATTATCTACTTTGGATATATTCCATCTCATCCCACTCTCTTCTATCTCAGCTGTTCCTACGATCTTTTTAACCTCTGCAGCTATTCGTATCCCTATGATTTAGCATGCCAACCATCAAATTTCTTTCTTTTATGTGAAGTGATAATGAAGTCATATGTTATTTTTTTAGCTATCAAAAATTGCTTGAATTTTTACTTTTTTTGGGGGGGGGATAAAATTATGAGGGTGGGAGAGAAATCAATCATACAGGAAGTCCTCGACTTACGACTGTAAGGGAAACTGCCCATTACCGTCATAAGGAATGACAGTTGTAGAGCATGTAAACTCATGGACTGAGCCGAGTTTATGACCTGTTTTGCAGAAGTTATTATGCGAACACTGCAGTTGTTAAAGGAACCAATTTTTTTCTTTTTTAATTTGATTTATATGCCGCCCTTCTCAGGAGACTCAGGGCGGCTTACAGTGCGTTAAGCAATAGCCTTCATACTTTTGTATATTTATACAAAGTCAGCTTATTGCCTCCACAAACTGGGTCCTCAATTTACCTACCTTAGAAAGGATGGAAGGCTGAGTCAACCTTGAGCCTGGCGAGATTCGATCTTACTTTAATTGCAGACAGCTGGTGTTAAATTACAGTGCTTCTGTCTGTTGAGCTAAACCAGGCTCCTTTGATTTGTTTGATTTGGGCCGGTCTTTTCAAAAAATGGAAATGAATGCCAATTTTCATCAAAAGTCACGTGACTGTGGCATGATGCAAATTGACATAAATGAGGGTCAGTTACCGAGTGCCCGAAATGCAGTCACATAGAGGTGGGAGAAATACCTAGATTGAATAGCCAAGAAACAGTTATACAGCAACTAAAGTATTGAAGCGGGCAAGAGACGATGGATAGATGATTTCTCTTCTTTGTTGTTCTGATTTGCTTTTCTTTTCTCTGTCTCTCTCTCTCTCTCTCTCTCTTTCTTTTCGGTAGGTGATATGACTAGAAGTTAGGTAGGATAGAAAGGAAATGTTTTTCAGTAAAAGGTGACATGATTAAAAGCTAGAATAAGTGATAGAAATAAGAGAAGGGGGAATGTTAGTGTAGATACTTTTATATAATAAAATAAAAGTAACAATAAGAGAAAACATGGAATAATTGAATAATGACAAATTGCAACTTATTATAATTGTGTATCATTAGAAATATATAAGTTGATTGAATGTAATAACTATGATTAATTTTACTAGTTTTATTTGTATTAGAATGTATGTCACTGAGGTGCCACACTGTTCACTCATTGATTTGATATGTTTGTAAAAAAAAAAGAAAAACAACTTAAAAAAAAAACCCAACAATTTCAGAACCGGGTCATAAGTACCATTTGGGGGAGTCTGTCGTAACTTTGACTTATCTCTAAGTGACCGGTCATAAGTTGAGATCTACTTGTATTTCTCTTGGATCCTTATAGGATGTTCTTCTTATATGTCTTGTAGCTCCATCTTTACACACGTACCTGCCACTCTTATTCTCTCCCAGTAGAAGTGTAATTTATATAGATATTGCAAAAAAATAAATAAAATAAAGCTTTTGTATGATTTATGATGGCTAATAGAGTGGCGAAAGAAATTTGAAGGCAAAAGTTAATGGGAGAATGTAGAGTAGAGTAGAGTAGAGTAGAGTAGAGTAGAGTAGAGTAGAGTAGAATAACAGAGTTGGAAGGGACCTTGGAGGTCTTCTAGTCCAACCCCCTGCTTAGGCAGGAAACCCTACACCACTTGGTTATCCAATATCTTCTTAAAAACTTCCAGTGTTGGAGCATTCACAACTTCTGGAGGCAACTTGTTCCATTGATTAATGGTTCTAACTGTCAGGAAATTTCTCCTTAGTTCT
This sequence comes from Arizona elegans, assembly GCA_022577455.1. Taxonomy (NCBI): domain Eukaryota; kingdom Metazoa; phylum Chordata; class Lepidosauria; order Squamata; family Colubridae; genus Arizona; species Arizona elegans. The sequence goes on along the minus strand of JAKOOJ010000025.1, from coordinate 7,992,349 downwards.
AAGTTGCTTCTCTCCTTGATTAGTTTCCACCCATTGCTTCTTGTTCTACCCTCTGGTGCTTTGGAGAATAGCTTGACTCCCTCTTCTGGAAATGCATAAGATCTCTGACCTCCGGGTATTTCGTTGTGCACTCAAGACCCTATTGTTCCGCCAGGCTGGGCTATCAACATAACAATTTTAAATTGGGTTTTAAATTCCTGGGGTTTTAAATTGAGCCAAATTCATTTAATAATTTTAAATTATTTTAACTGATGTTGTCTTCTGTTTTTATTAGGCTGTACACTGCCCTGAGTCCTTCGGAAGAAGGGCGATATAGAAATAAAATTATTCTATTCTATTCTATTCTATTCTATTCTATTCTATTCTATTCTATTCTATTCTATTCTATTCTATTCTATTCTATTCTATTCTTTGTGGCAGCCCCCAAGGTATTGGAAAACTGCTATCATATCTCCCCTAGTCCTGCTTTTCATTAAACTAGACATACCCAGTTCCTGCAACCGTTCTTCATATGTTTTGGCTTCCAGTCCCCTAATCATCTTGGTTGCTCTTCTCTGCACACTTTCTAGAGTCTCCACATCTTTTTTATATGTATTTTCTGTTCAAGTAAACACAGCCTGGATTTCATTAGGATAGAGAGTTGTATAGCAGATTTTGATTGTTGATTTTATTAAAGATACTTTATTATCTATTTATAGGTCAAATTTATTCATTTATGTATTTACTGGACAAATTTATAGCACACCGTTCATTCTGTGCTCAAGGCAATTCACAATTTTTTTGCTGCTAACAACCCTGTGAATTAGGTTGGGCTATCAAAGAGAAAAACTTAGTCCAAAGTCACCCAGGAAGTTTCATTAGTTAAGGAGCGATGTGAACCTGAAATTTCCCAGTTCTTGTCCAACATCGTAGTCATAATATCACACTGGGTCTCCTGTGGAATATAGGATTTTATATGTATTTTAACTTCCTTTTTGTAAGAGGATTGTATGGTGCTGGACAGGAGTTGCATGTAAACTCTAGTCAGTGAGTGAGAAAGTGAATGAATGAATGAATGAATGAATGAATGAATGAATGAAGCAGAAGAAGAGGCTGATCTTGGGGGTGGAGTCAAGAGAGGAATTAGTCTGGAGTCATTACATTCCCATAAGCGATCTTGAATTCAATCTCCCTTGAATTCCATTATCTCTTTTCTAACGCCAATTTAGTGCTGACTGTTAGTGGAGTAGATTCTTGTGTATAGACATGTGTCATAAATCATCTTAACTAGACTTAATGTGTGGTCCTGATTCTTCATGCCTGACAGTGAATGAATGAATGAATGAATGAATGAATGAATGAATGAATGAATAAATAAATAAATAAATAAATAAATAAATAAATAAATATATGAATACTGTAAGCCTCCCTGCATTCATTCGAAGCATAGGGAGACCTGTCTGAATAGATCTCTCAGCCACAGAATCTTGTACCATAATAAATCCGCCTGGGCATCAGATGCCTCAGATATTTTTACAACAGGATAGTTCAGCTCTCCTAGTTCGCTTCTTGCAACGGTGACCCTGAAGCCAAGTGGGAGTGTACCAAGACTGAGTTGAATGTTCACCTATATTCCACTTTGCTTGCAGCTTGACAAAAAATGGGATGGTGATGGATTGGAATGCAAGGGTGGGGGGAATGGCCTCTAAGCATCATAGGTTCCAATGGGACATAGCTCCCCCTCTCCAGGACACCCAGAGCAGATGCCACAGTGTGATCGACTGGTTCTCAAAACAAAATGAAGAGAAGCGATTGGTGGAAGTAATGGACTGTGGGTGGCCCATGAGGAAAGGAGACAGGAACTATGTCTCAAAGGTGGGTTTTCAAGAGGCACCTGGACTTTCTGGTTTTTCTTTGAAGATGTTTTGCTTCTCATCCAAGAATCTTCTTCATCTCTGACTGGACGGTGGGGAATGGAAGGATTTATACTCTTTGCAGACAGCTGGTCTTATGCATTCTTTTAGAGAGTCGTTGAGGCCACCTGGAGGTTTATCTGTGTCATCAGGGTTACCTGAGTGGTGCAAATGGATGTGGGGTGTTCTTGGAACTGTTGAAAGGATTTATGTTGTAGACATGAGATAGATGATGTTGTATCCCTCCCCCTCTGTTGAGAGAGGACTATTCAGTGTTGACATAGATGGCCTCTTTAACCCTTCTTTCAAACCAGCGATCCTCTCTGTCCAAAATGTGGACTTTGCTGTTTTCAAATGAGTGGCCTTTGTCTTTTAAACGCAGATGGACTGATGAATCTTGTCTTGATGTGGTTGTTCTCCTATGTTGTGTCATGCGTTTATGAAGTGGTTGTTTTGTTTCCCCAATGTACAGACAACCATGACCTGAATGACTGAAAATCTCCATAAACACTTACTTACTTATTTACTTATTTATTTATTGGTTCGATTTATATGCCGCCCTTCTCCGGAGACCCAGGGCAGCTTACAATGCACTAAGCAATAGCCTTCATACTTTTGTATATACCTGCTTTTGGCCCCCCCTAAGCGGTGTTCTTTTTATACAAAGTCAGCTTATTGCCCCCACAAACCGGGTCCTCATTTTACCTACTTCGGAAGGATGGAAGGCGGAGTCAACCTTGAGCCTGGTGAGATTTGAACTTACAGTAATTGCAGGCAGCTGGCAACTAAGTGCTAATTAACAGCACCTTAGTCCGCTGCGCCACCAAGGCTCTTTTTCTTGGAAATGAACTATGCGTGCCTTTGCGCAGAAGCTCAGAGCTGGTTTTGCTTCTTCTGTGTCAATGTGTATTTATTCAGTAATTTTTATACTCTTGGTTAAATAATGTCCTAGGAGTTTTGGGGGGTTTTTTTTGTTTTTTTGTTTTTGATTTTCCAACTGGACAGTTGACAGTGAGGTTAGACTTCTCCCACAATTAAGTTCTCACAAAGTCTGCGGCAAGCCAAAGATTAGCTTTGACAGTCCTTAATACTGTTACCTCTTAGAGAAAGTAGACAAATCAGATTTTTTTTCTTTTGCTTGAGCTGTGGTAGCCATATGCTGAATGTGTAATTCGTTGGATTTTTTCCAGCCAGGTTCAACTAGCACCTGCCAACGAAGACCGATTAATTCCCTCTGCATTGCGCAGAATGTGTAAAGAAAGACTGATTCCTAACCTATTTCTTTAAAGCTTAGTGATATGATCTTTAAAAAAAAATCATCTAGAAAGAAGCACAAACCAGTTCTCATATGAATTATGGATTTTCCTACACCTACTCCCCAAAAATACCTACTTCCAGAGGCAGATTACAGGTAGTCCTTGATTTATAACAGTTCATTTAGTGAGCATTTGAAAGGTACAGAGATGCTGAAATAAGTGACTTATGACTGTTTTTCACCTTTATGACCGTTGCAGCATCCCCATGGTCATGTGATCAAAATTCAGATGCTTGGCAATTGACTCGTATTTGGGATGGTTTGCAGTTTCCCAGAGTCATGGCGCCACCCATTTGTACTACTCAGATATACCTCCAGGCGGCCTCAACAGACGGCTCTCTAAAAAGAATGCAAATGACCAGCTGTCTGCAAGGAGTATCAATCCTTCCATTCTTCACCATCCACTCAGAACTGAAGAAGCTTCTTGAATGAGAAGCGAAACGCCTTCAAAGAAAAAAAAAACAAGAAAGTCCAGTTGCCTCTTGAAAAAAACAAAACAAAACCCATGACCTGGATGATTGAGAAACTTCCTAGACAGGTAGTCCTTAACTTACAAATGGTCGCTTAGCAAGTATTCAAAGTTACAACGGACCGACCCAAAACTACTTACGACCTGATTCCGAAGTCCTGACAGCCGCTTCCCCCCCCAGAGTCATGTGATCATATATGGGGTGCTTAGCAACCAGCGTTGCATTTTCGGCCATTTGCAGCATCCGGTGGTCAAGTGACTGAGATTTACGATGTTTTTGCTAAAAAATGGGGTTTATTTCTGATTTTCAGCAAAAGCCTCCCATAGCAAACAATGGCAATAGCGTTTAGGCTTATATGACACCTATAATGCATTGCAACATTCTCTGGATGGTTTGCCATATAGAAGAATTATTTGCATATTGCCCTCAACAATCTGGGTCCTCATTTTACGACCTCGGAAGGATGGAAGGCTGAATCAACCTTGAGCTCCATCAGGATTGAACTCCAGGCTGTGGGCAGAGTTTGCCTGCTTTAATCACTGCACCCCACATGGCTCCTAGTTTGCTTAATGACCATGGCGTGTGCTTAAATAATCAGGGCAGTCGTTTTTATGACCAAGGTGTTTGCTAAACGACCACCGTTAAAAAAAAAATGTTGTAAAATCAGGTCGGTCACATGATGACCTACTTTACGACCATCATAACTTATGGCTGTAGTTGCCAGGCTCAGTTATGATCTTACTCCGCTACAACCTGTACATTGGGTATGATCAGAGGTGGGTTTCAGCAGATTCCGACCAGTTCTGGAGAACCGGTAGCAGAAATTTTGAGTAGTTCAGAGAACCGGTAGTAAAAATTCTGACTGGCCCTGCCCCCATCTATTCTCTGTCTCCCAAGTCCCAGTTGATCGGGAGGAAATGGGGATTTTGCAGAAACCTTCCCCTGGAGTGGGGAGGGAATGGAGATTTTACAGTATCCTTCCCCTGGATTGGGGTGGGAATGGAGATTTTATAGTATCCTTCCCCTGCCATGCCCACCAAGCCACACCCACCAAGCTATGCCACGCCCACCAAGCCACATCCACAGAACCGGTAGTAAAAAAATTTGAAACCCACCAC